>JANIJG010004857.1:0-119418 GCA_024611175.1 Megaceryle torquata | reverse complement strand
GGCACCATCCCAGGGGAGGTTGGCCAGGGCTCTGAGCACCCTGCTCTGGTTGCAGATGGCCCTGCTCCCTGCAGGGGTGTCAGACTCGATAACCTTGAAAGGTCCCTTCCCACCCAAACCAGTCCATTATGACTTTGTGACCGCTTGTCACAGCTTGTTTCTCAGAGCCAGGATTTAGGGCGAGCATATGATGGCTGGGGAGGGCTCAGGGTTCAAACCGTGGCAGGCACAACACTGGCTGGCTGCCTGAGAGCTTGCTCTGGTCAGTGCCTGCCCCAAGGGATCAAGGGGCAAAAGAACAAATCCCTGGTTCTGATGATGCCTTCAATGAGTTCTGATCTTGTACAAACCTAATTTTTACTTTGATGTCACCTCTGATATTCAGGATTTAATTTCCAGTAGGTGGTTGGTTTTTTTTCTTTTTTTTTTTTTTTTCTTTTTTTTTCTTTTCACCAGCATGAACTGTCTGCTTTGGCTTCTTGAAATTAACTTCCTAATGCAAAACTGACTTTTGGTAATAGAATATAATATCTGGGAATGGACACTCAGGATAGAGCATTCCCTTAATGCAATTCTTGCACAATTATGAGTTGTTTACCTTAAACATTATTCCGAGGAGTAATAAAAAAAAAAGTAAAGAAAACTCTGGTTAATAACCTGAGCAAAACAATTATCCAGCTAAGACTCTTTATTGAATCATGTATGCAAAACACAGAAGGTTTTCATAACAGATGTATTTAATCTTGATGCAAGGCTTGGTTTTAACCCCGCAGTGTCTCACAATTTTGTCAGAGCTGGACTAGTTCTGGTGTGCTTGAATAGAAGAGACTGAGCCAGAAGCCTCTGGGATCACAAACAAGACTCTGCTATTGTGGAAGCCCCTCAAAGTCTTGTTATTGTCCAATAGTAACCGTAATAATGAAGCCCTGGAAGATCATTTATATAATAGCTCAAGAGCTTGGGTAGTTTTCATAACTGTCTGCAACAGGCTTTTGGAAGCTCTCCCGGTGTTTACTGAAGTAAATGTCAGGGCAAGGCTATTGTTTGTGTCATAGATGTAAACTCTGGCAAAAGAAGAATAACCTCGTGGCATAGATTGCTCCAGAGTTTTACCCTTCGAGGGAGAAGGCAGCATCTGGCAGCTCTCTTTGCTCTTTGCTTGCTGTTTGGTGTCACACTGCTTGTACTTGGCTCCTGCTGTCACTAGTAGTAGTGGTCAGGTGTCCCAGAGCTCAACAAAACCCCAAGTCCATGCAGCTGTTGTCAAACACTGGCCACGTGGAAGCAGAGATATCAAGAAAAGGCTCCCTTAAAAGCAAATATGTTAAATTTTACTGCATCGTGGTCAGGTATAAGAAGAACACTTGATCTTAAAGCTGGCAAAGCACAAGTGGGTCACCTGGACAATTCCCCTACTTCACAAAGGCTGAGTCTCCCTGCTGAATATTTATTAGGGTTTTATCGTGCTTGCATTTGAATTCGCCAGTGAAGGAGTTTCTACCAACAACCCTTTTGCCCTCAAACTATTTCCTATTCTAATTTTCTTCTTTAATTTTTTTTCTTCATATTAAGCCTAAATTTCTTTTTATTCAGTTTCCTATAATTACTCCCAATTATCCATCCTATCCCATCCTGAGCGCTTCCTTCCCCTCTGTGAAGCTGATACCTGTCAGATACCCCTGGACTGTTTCCTTTGGTCAAAGATCCACATAAGCAATTCCTCTAATCTTCCCTCTCCCATCCGTTCCCTCAGGCTCTTCATTATTTTACTGAACTGCTTCCCATTTATCAATACTATTTTATGATGATTTCCAACTGTTCCTGCTGTCTTCCTGGCATTATTGTCTCCCCTGCCCATGTACACGTAGCCCACGGGGGGTCGTGTTTTGTGCACAGACCTGGCTGATCCCCCTTCCCTTGGCTAAGGAAGCTTTTACAACCAGGGAATGAATACCCTGCCCCACCATGTAATAGTACACTCTGCAAACAGGAGTATGGTGCCTCAAATACTACTTGTGGTTAATTATTTACCCAGAATAAAACATTAGCAGCAAGCATGACTGATGAGGGAAGAGGACAGTTTTCCCTGATCATTTAAAAAAATCCTTCCCTGAAGACTTCTCTAGTGTCTGAGATCTTGCTTGCCTGTCTCTTTCATAGGCAGGAACAGTTGCTGAGACTCAGCTACTGAAGTCATGTAACATACCTTTGAAATCACTATTTATTCTCTATCAGTATTGTTGTCTGAGTGCAGAAGGCCAGAGTCTGCCCTCTCAGGGTGTCTGCCTCCTGCCTGCTGGGGTTCTTGCTGTCGTGGTATTTCTTGTGACAATAAGGGAACGTGAAGCATTTCTGATGGCCTGTGGTGGATGTGCCCCTTGTTGTTTTAAGGGCTTTTAAGCCTATCTGGAAAATAAGCAGTTAGAGCCTGTGAGTGAAGTTGGTTTGGGGTAAGGACGCTCTGAGACGACTTTGCCTTAGTCTCTGATATAATATTCAGGTTTCATTCTGTAATGGACAAGGAAGGTTGGAGAAATATATGTTTAGGAATCTTTTTTTAGTAAACACATTATGTTAATATATAGAACAGAAAAAAACTTTTAAAACCACTAAGTGCTAGGAGTGAAATACAGTGACCACCAAGCATTTCATTGCTGAAAATAGACCACCACAGAATTGTCTTTCACAACATTTTGCTGGCTGGCCGTCTTTCTAAAAAGTTAATCTTTACAAGAACAAAAGAAAAGGCTTGAACACTAAGTCCCCATGAAATAATTGTGCGAGTAAATATCAAGCTACTTAAGGGAGCAAAACTCGAGTGACGCTCGATGCAAGCGTGAGAACAATGAGCCAAAATGTGACTGAAACGAGCGGCCAGAGCCTCCTTTGGGGCAAATCGCTGGCATAATGTGAGGTTTTGGCCCAGGGTTTATGATGGTGATGATCTGCTCTTGGTCAAAATGTCGGATGTTCTGTTGGTTGTTTACCTTTACCTTGGCTAATGGTAGGAAGAATAAGGGAAAGATACGTGCGTGAGCTCCTGGGACAGTAGTTGCCTTGCTGGAAGAACATGCAATTCTGCTGCTGCTTTGGCAGTTACTGCTATTCATTTTTTTCCTTCTTAAGTTCTTCTTTTCTCTTTGTTCTTGGAAAGGCTGACCTCAGAAATGACAAAATCTTAATGTTCTTGTCAATGCTCAGACGTTATACCGATGGAGGATCTCTGAAGGTGGTGGGCGAGGATAAGCAACAGTCAGATGGTGGGTGGGAATGGAAACAGGATGACATAAGATCCAAGAGATCTGTCAATGCCTGTTGTTGTTGTTAGAAAGAAAATAAGAGCTCGAGCATGCCACGGAGATCCTTCTGTGGAAAAGTGCTTTGACACTAGAGCTCCATCCTTCTCACTTAAGCCATGCCAGTTCCTGGAGAACTCTGTGGGTCTGGAAGTGAAAAGCAATCCAGGTGGCCTGTCCCCACTGTAGATCTGTCAGCAGCGTGGAATTTCATCATCTCTGTGGACCGGGGCAAGGTTGGCCACTAGCTGTTGCTGAGGTTTAAAAATCCAACAAATTGTATCATTACAGCACCCATGAAATCTGCAGTTGTGTTGTGCTTGGTTAAGTGTTCCCTTTGATCTTCCTGGAGAACCTAACCAGAGATAGCTGTTTAATAAGCAAGAAAAGGACTTCTCAAGTCTTCTGACCCATCCCCTGAACCACGACAGGAAAAACTACCTCTGTCTTTTTCACCTGTCCTTAAAGACTTCCACCAGTGCTCTACAGCTTCTCCAATCAGGCTATTCCAGTGCTTCTCTCTCTCTCACTAGAAAGTTTTCTTGAAGTCTAACCCTAAGTCTTTCTTGCCACATTTTGTCTGTCCTCACTGAGCATCTGTAAATGCCCGATAAACTATTTTCTTGTTTGGATGCCTTTTAGGGACTGAGATCCCTTGCTGTCAGGAGGGAACGCAGGGGCTCAGTGTTGAGCTCAGCAACCTCAGTTCTCTCAGTCCTCTCCCGTTGGCCCTATTTTCAGATCTCTGGCTTTTGCACACTCTCAAACTGTTCTATGTCCTTCCTGAAGCCCCAAAGTGACCGGGTAGTACAGCTGAGACCACGCTGGTACTGAACCCAGCTGAGGCATTTCATTGTGTGTCCAGGAAAGACTGCACATTCACTTCGGTGGAACACAACCTGCAGTTATTGACTCCTGTTCACTCTAACCCTTTCAGAAGGTGCATCTGCAGCTATCAGTGCTTACTCCTTCCATTTATGATACATATCCCCTGTCTGGATTGAGCTCCATCCATTTTTCTTTATTGTAAAGGTGAAGTTGAACTTCAGTCTTGCTTTCGCAAATGTTTGTGATGACTTCCACATCATCATATGCAAATCTTTTTTTTTCATGCTTTATCTTCTCTGATTTTACAGAAAATGGGGAACAGAATTGGATCCCAGATGGTTTCTGGCAGATCTTTGATGAATCAACTTGCTAATGAGTTGTTGCTGTTCATGTTTTGGGTATGGCTGGATACCCAGGTGCCTGGGAACAAGTAGCCACTTTGACAGCCATGCTGAGGAATCACTCACACCTTATGACATCAACAGGGCTAGAAGTGGCCAAGTCCTCCCATTTGGTTTTATCAAAATCCTACCGAGTCTGAGGCTCCTTTGTGCCTGAAAAATAATGTTTGTTGCCAGTTCAGAACAGGAGTTACTGAAACCCCCTGAGGGCAAAAACATTGCCTTCTTTGGGAACTGGAAACCACCTGAGAGACACAGTTGCATGAGATTTCCAGCTCGTACAGACTAGCTTCTGTGTGGGTAGGAAGTGTTGTGGTAAAGGGATCTGGAGATGAGAAGGGGCAGAAAACTTTTGAGTGTAAAGCGTGAAACAAAGCCCAGTGAAGTCAATGGAAACTCTCTGACTGGTAGCTCATGGCCATGTGGAGGGCTGGTAGAAAAGCAGGGCAGAGAAAGAAAAAAAAAACAACAAACCACTGTTAAAGTAAAAAGATTGTTAAGATAGGAGAGGAAAATAGATTTCTGCAGAAACTTGGAGGGCTGTGGAAAGATATCCTTCCAAAGGCTACTTGGAAATGTTTAGAGAAAGCCCTTTCCAGCTAAGTAATAATGATAACATAGGACCTGAAAGAGAGAGAGCAAGGGGGTGGAACAGAATAAAACCAAAACAAAAATACAACAGAGTTAGACAAAATAAATCAAACACCCTGCTAGCTTTCTGAAACTCCAGGTGGTGTGTTTTAGGGTTTTCTGTTTTGAAAATCTACTTTCTCTTGCTTGGGCAGTGAGCGCATCATTGGTGCTGCAGGGAGAGCTGCCCAGCTGCCTGCAGTGTAGGAGCAGAAGCTTCAGCAGCAGCAAGGATGACAGAGCCATTGGTGCCCATCAGTGGCAGGGGTGATGGAGCCACTGGGGGCCCATTGGCCGCAGGGATGATGGAATCATGTTGGTCCATCAGCAGCGGGGATGATGGAGTTGCAGACTGTCTTTGGGACCCGATGCCATGCAGCTTCTTTCCCACTCTCCTCTTTCCTTGTGTATTTTTGTCCCATTCCAGTAAAGGTGCTGTGATGCTGCTGGTTGGGTGTAGCATTTTCCTGGAGCAGATAAACTCTCTGCCTTCCGTCTTGCCCCGCTAATTGCTATTAAGAGCGGTGCTGTTGGTGCCATTTGTGGGCCTGCCTGGGTACATGTGTTTATATGAAAGTCTGAGGGCAGACTTTGTCTACACTGAAACGTTTTATCTTCAGCAGGGTAGCAATTGGAGGAGAATTAGTCCCTGGCTGCTGTTTGGTTTCTAGAGCCTGTAGACTGACTGCTTGTTACCAGAATGAGAAATGCGAGTAAGCAGCAGCTCATCAGCACTTGCAGTCCCACTTTCTATTGCTGTCATCAAAGAGTTTAGGAAAGTTTGCAGTCAGAGTAGCTTTTCTCTTTTTCTTTTTTCTTTTTTTCTTCACAATCTGTGTTTGCACAATACTGTCTGGGAAACGGGTGCAAGCTGGAGCATAGGAGAGTCCATAGAAATTTAAGGAAAAACTTTTTCATGTTGAGGGTGTGGGAGCCTGTGCCAGGCTGCCCAGAGAGGTTGTGGAGTCTCCTTCTCTGGAGAGATTCCAGACCCACCTGGACATGTTCCCGTGGGACCTGCTTTAGGTGGTCCTGCTCTGGCAGGGGGGTTGGACTCCATGATTATTCGAGGTCCCTCCAACCCTTAACATTCTGTGATTCTGTGAAATTCTGTGCTGTAGAGCAACTTATGGGCAAGGCACAATCTGGGTTTGGGCACTCAATTCAGTGGCTGTGGCCAGGTGAGAACCAGGACTGGAAGCAGAAAATCAAGGTAAGTCCAAGATGACCCAAGACAGAAGTGTGGCCAGGAGCTGGATCATAGCCAGAAAGCTAAAAAAAAAAAAAAGATCCTGTACAACCAGCCTGGTGTATGAAGCTGATGTGGATTTAAACCAGAAAGCTGGGATTATCCTGACACTCCAAAATCACTTAGAGCAAACACACTTGGAGGACTGTAGGTGCCCTCAATTTGCAGATGATTTTCATTCATTTCTGCCTTTTTTTTTTTTTTTTTTGGCTTGGGGAAGCGGAAGCTTTGTACTGGCTAAAAATAGCAGTACTTACAACCACTTACACTCTTTTATTGTATTGCAGGAACAGAATTATTGCTTTTAGCCTGGATTTCCAGACTATTGAAGAGTTAGTGTTAAAATCTGGAGGTAAAATTCCACAATGATTTCCTGGCATTGGATTTCATGTGGTGCTTTCAAGTTTACCAGCCACACAATAGGTGGGGTAAAATGGAGAATGAGAAAATTAGCAAGAAATTGCTTTAGAGGATCCTGATATAGCATCAGTGGGAGCCCCAGGAACAAAGGTGTTATGAACAGCCTCTGTTGTGGCCAAAAAGAAAATATTTACACAACACAGTCCCTGAAAGTGAAAATCACAGAAACCTTTGCTATGAATAAGAAATTAATCAATTGAAAAGTGACATTTGCAACCTATGGTAACCTTTTGCTTTCAAGTGATTGATTTTTAATGAATCCTATTTTGCTTTCTTTGCCTTCTTTTTTTGCTTTATATTGTCCTGCCAACCTGGCATAAAATGAGGCAAGGGATTGTCACAAAATCTGTGCAGCTTTTGGAGCTCGTGGAGTTTGAAGAAAGGCATAAACAGGAGATACTGAGCTGGCCTCACTCGAGTGCCAAATTTCACTTCTAGTGAACACTCAAAATTGGTATTTTGCATAAGATGAAAGACAACTCTATGTTATATTAAAGGATCTGTCCTTGTTACTTGTGTACTAGCTGTATGTTAGATCTTATCCTATATTTGGAGGGTATTTTAGTTGTCCAAGAAGTACTGAGGTTTCAGAGCACTGCTTCAAACCTCCAGGAAGGCTTTGGCTGTAAACTCTCTGTCCCAGAATAATCTCATTGTACAGAGCAATTTAACATTTTCACTGGGCTTTGATTATCACTACATATTTTTTCTTTTCCTCACTGATAGGTTGTTGATTTTAATGTGGTTTAGATCACATGCCCTTTTTTTTGGTGTTCTGAAGGAATATCCTTTGGGTTTTTTTTTTCCTTTCCAAGACCAATAAACCATCAGATATAGTTAAAAATGATCCCTATTGACCAGGGGGGAAGGAGAAGGGTCTTGAAGTCATCAGGTTTCTCGGAGAAAGCCAAGTTAGCCAGAGTCATCATCTGGATTTTATTGGATTTATTTATTTCACTTCATTTTTTTAAAAAGTTTGGTTGCAGAGAAATGTATATCCTCTCTGGATTTGTATCAGGATGAATATCTAACACACGATTCCCAGAGAGATGGGGTTTTGAAACACACAGTGTCGTAGCTATTACAAATTAATTACTGTTCTCTTAACTATTTCTGGTTTATGTCTTTGCTTCCTGAAAGGGAATTAAAAGGACCATTGCAAGGGAAAAGAAAACTTAATAAAAATAAGCAAATTGTTTTTCAGTTTGCTAGAAGTGATTGATTTCTGCAGACATTTGAATGGCTTTTTCAGCCGTGCTGGGAAACCAGTGCAGGGATCTCATGGGCTCCTGAATCAGATCCTATGGTCTGAACTGAATCTTGTGTGGGTTGTCCTAGTCCTGCCGACCTCACCAGAGCTTTCCTGATTCCCACTAGCTGATAATGTTGTCTCTTTCCCCAAAATGAGTGTTTAGTTTCTCATAAGCTGAGGCATTAGGTCTATTAGAGGAGCATCCTCGCTGCAGGCGTAACCTGAGTTTTGGAGTTGTCCAAGAGCATGGTCCCTGGGGCCGTGAGGTCCGAGCGGTGAAATGTGAAGGCTACAAGTGACAACCTCCAGCTAAGCTCTGGTAGTGACGCCTAACCCAACTGTGGCTGTTGGTTTCAGGGTGTGTGAGATGAGTCCTGTATCAAAGCCTCTTGCAGCAGCAATAGCTATTGCAGGTTGCTGGCAAGGAGCCTGGGGCTAGGTCACAGCAGCAGCGTGGCAATAAGACAGGGAGAGAAGAGATTTGTAAGCTGGTAGATATCTCTTTTCTCCAATTTGGAAAAAGTTTGACTCTGCCCACCTAGAATAAACTGGGGAATGATCCTGCCTTTGCTGAATATTCACCTGATAGCCCTGAGAAGGAGAGAATGACTGACAAAGAGCAGGGCTGCTCAAGGAGGTCCATCTGTGACCAAAGGTCCCATGCAGGACTCTGGCCATTTCACCCATTTTAAACCCATATTTCTCAAATTTTAGCTTACTGCTTCAATTCTGCTTAAGGTCTTCCACACAGCAATCGCCTCACTCGATAGTTCAGCAATTACTTTTGTCAAAAAAAAAAAAAAGAAAAGAAAAGAAATCACATAGTAAATGCCACAGAAATATTTGAATCAAAGGCAATTATTTCCTTCATATATATTTGATTGTGTTTTAGTGCAGGTCAAAGCCAGGTCCAGAAGCCCACAGCTGCTGTGCCACGCAGCAGCAGTGCTGGGTGTGTTGGGATCAGCTGTAAGTCACGGAAAGCATATAAAAAAATGGATTACTAAAGAGGTAAGAGAGAGAAATAGAGAATTCAGTACAGTCAAGTGATGAATTTGAAAAGTTTCCATTGTTTACTTATCTAATTAAGAATCTATCTCCATATAGGCACACGAACGGCAGGTACAAATATATCTAGATGTCTATCTTTGTTCCACTGTACGTTTGCCTGCAGGTCTCTATAGATAGAAACATAAAACGGTGAGTATATCCTGCTGGCTTTTGAAACTTACAGAAAATTACCAACAGTTTCTTTTCTCTAGTTTGCTCAAATGCTTGTGGTTAGATATTCTGAAAGTATAGAATTAAAAGAAAAAAAAAAAGAAAGAGAAAAAGACAAAAAGGTTTTAGACACTTTGAAAAATCAGTTGCTTTGTTAAAAAAGCATTTTTTAGATTATTTTTTTATTTAATAAGCAAACATTTTTGATTCTCAACCTCTCCGCGTCCGATGCAATAACATAAAATTGGGTCATTTTGATGATAAATATTAATTCAGAGCTGGAGTCACGTACAGTGTGTGGCACCTGATGGCTGGAATTTAAGAGCCATGTGGTGGGATTTACAGAGCAGGGCTGGCTCGGGTGTTTGTCACCAGGCAAGTCTGGGTGCAATAAATGAAGCTTTTGCTCGCAGCACACAGAGCTCTCTTGCTTCTTATTAAACTGTCTCAAAATCCAAAGTAAAAGGAGAAGTTGAAAAGAAAAAAAATTTGAATAAGATGAAGAGGACTATTCCTTGTAATTATGCTATTCAAATAAGAATCAAAACATTTGGTAGCAGCACTTAAACATGAAGAGTTAAATGAAAAGGGAAGATTCCTTAATGAAATTGTACCGAGTGAACATAATGAACAGAAATCATAGCTAATAATTGACTGAATCTGACTTTCTTATCTCCTGGTTAAATTTTATTATCTTCCCGATTGTCCATGAATATTCAAAATCTAGAAAGGGTATGAGCACACCTGGCCTTGTTATTTGCTGAAGCAAGACCAAATCCATGGGGACAGCACTTTGAATGTAATAATTCACATCCGTGCTTGAAGACTCAAAGGAATAAACATCTGTAATGTGTGATTTTAAGCAGATTTATTAAAAAATTGGCCATAAATTAGTATTTGATTAAAACAAACCCTTCACTTTTAAATTTATGATGCTGTATATGAACAACCAATGTTCCCCCTTTTAATTATTTCTTTTTTCCCCACTCCTGTGTCATGTAATCCTGAATTAATCTGTTATTATTTCTAGTTACTGGGTTTTCCTATTCTTCATACTGTTACCTTTTCTCATATGCACTTTTAAATGATATCAGCCCATTTCTAATGGCCATGGTATGAATTGCTACCCAAAAAAATTAATGGCATAATCCTGACATCCTCAGATAAATGGATGGGCAGTGATGTCAGTGACAGGAGGATTCCTCTGGCTTTCTCTTGTGATTTATAGCCCCGAGTCAAGAAAGCTCTTAAGCACAGATATTAAGTTAACCACCCTGCTGGGTCCCAGTCATTTCAGGGGAGTTTCAGTATCAGACCATTGGGAACATATTGTTTATATCATGCTTGTGTCAGCTGCACCAGAACAACCAGTTGACATCCAGCTGGTGAAATCTGTCCAGTCTTTAGCTTCACTTACTTTCCAAAAGTTAATATAGAAAATAATGAATGTATCTGAGAGTTCTAACTCGGAAATGAAGACAAATACGTGGTATTTTAAGGGGATAATTATTTGCTGAGTTTCTGTTCCCCTGGCCGTGTACTCTGAGGGGTTGAGCTGTGCATCAGGTGTTTAAGGAACTTGCAGCTTTCTTCTGCTTCAGACTTACTAGTTACTACAGGCAGCCCAAGGAAGGCTTTTGAGAGTTAAATGAATTTATGACTAGACCACATTTGAAATCCCAGCTGTTATTTTGCTGCAACTGGGTACCCCCTTGTAGGGAATTGTTCTTTTCCTCAATTGAATGGGTTTAATTTTCAATTTTCTTCCAAGTGTATTACAGCGTGCAAGCTGAAAACTCGCTTTCTGTGAGCATTCACTGTAGCAGAAAAGTCTCACACGCATCAGTTGGAAAGATGAAGCTAAAAAAGCCCCACCAAAACCCAGGAGAATAGATAGACTCAAACAGTAACAGATCTGTGCAGTCGTGTCTTTGAGTATCTGTTGCTGTGACCTGTTCCTATGCTTGGGTCTGCAGCCTGTAAGGAGGTGAAATGATTAGCCCTGAGGTGTCAGAGGTTTTGGAGAGGAGCTCTCTGCCACTGTCTACCAGCTGTGGGTTTGAGATAGCTACGTGCAGGTAGCCCTAAAATCAACAGCTTTGAAGGTCTGACCCTGTCTGGTGCTGAGCACTGGCCCCCATCAGCTGGAGACCCCCATCACTGCGCAGTACAAATAATCACCTGGTAGTGTCCTGGCATGGTGGTTTCATGGTAATGGACCAAGGTGTTGATGTTCTCCAAGGAGCTGATGTTCTCCAAGGAGAGAGTTTCTCCTTAAGGACCATGTCCTCTTCATCAGGTGTGAATGCAAAACTGCCTCTGCTTTTGCTGGAAGTGCCTTGTGTGGATGCAGTCTGGGCTATGACAGTGATGATGGGATGAGTTTGGCCTCCACAGTTTTGAGGAGAGTTTTGCCTCAATGGATGAGCTGAAGCAGCTCTTAAGTTATTCACCTCTTAAATTGTAGCATGGAGCTGTGGACTGTCTGTATCCCTCAGCATGACTTAGGTTCTGCAGAGCTCTGGGAGGCCTTTTAACAGAGCTTCTGAAAAAGATGGTTTGCATTATAGTGTAAGGAAAATTGATGCTTAGTTTTGTGTATACAAAGGCTCTGTAATGTGACATCTGGGGTGGTTGAAAGGAGAAGGCATCACAAGTGTGCAAGAGCAGATAGGGATGCAGGAATTGGAGCTCTGCTTGTCGCAGGGAAGGACCAAGCAGGACCCTTGGAGTTCTTCATGCCTGGAGACCCAGGCTGGAGGTTGAGCTGCTGCAATGTGGACTACTGAGCTCCTTGTAAAGTATTTGGTCAACTGGTTAGACTTTGTCCAAAGGTATGAGTAGATGGTAGCCCAACAGATGGTTGGACTCTATAATCTTGAAGGTCGTTTCCAACCTTAATGAATCTGTGAGTAAAGAGGAGTTTGGAGGGGTTGAGTTTGTGATGGGAGGCTGGCAGGCTGTGTCGTGAGGGAGACGGACTTTTCATTGCTTTGGCAGAGCCCTTCAGGAAGTCTCTTACACCAGCACCTCTCAGAGCCAGGCTGGACATCACAAATCCAGTCCCGTCCTTTTGGCTCACTGTGGGTTTGCCTGCAGCATTCCCACCCAACCCTTTTTCCTTTCCATCCTAAACCAGCTTGCGCTGCTCACACAGAATCTTTCCTCTCTCTCTCTGTTGTAGGATTCTCTAGAGGGATTTGCAGCTTGGTGGAGCAATGAGCAGGCACATTGGCATCATCCCCATCCCCCTGGTGATGTCACCCATGGGGCAGAGCGTGGCAGCAGCCGGGGCAAAGCCAGGATGTCTTAAGCCATTTTCTCCAACATGTTTGGGTAGTTCTGTTAGTGCCAGCCATCACAGAGGAAAGTTTTCATTTGAACACTCAAACAGACACACACACACACAAAGAAATTAAAAAAAAAAAAAAGAATCATCTGGAAAAAAAAATCCCCCAAACTCCTTTCTCCTGCCACGCAGTGAGAAATGGAAATAAAGGTGGCCACTGCCTGTACTCGACAACGCTGCAACATGTGATATTTTCAGAGGTATCTCGGGAGCATCTACCACATTTTACAGCATGTGAGGTATATCATCTGGAGCCGTTTTGATCTCCTGTAACCTGTTCAGAAATGCATGTATTTCATAACAGGCCCTGCGCCCCGATAAGGATCTCTGAGTTTCTTCTGCGCGGTATCTGCAAACAATTCAAAGCTGTTCCACACAAACAAATGTGAGAACCCCCTGACCACAGACTGCCTTTAGAGCAGACCAAGATTTGATGTTACTCATATCTTCCAGTACCTGTCAGAGTTCAAACAGGAAACCTGGTTTTTCCTCTCATGTCAACAACATTTTTTTTTCTCTCTCTTTTTTTTTTTCTTTTCTGAACAGGCGCTCGGCAGCAGGCTGGTCCTCGAGCGGTGGAAGTCCTGTATTTCTTCAGGACAAACAAGCACTTGCTCTGGTACGTCATTGCTGACATTAACAAGAGCTGAATATGTGGTTTTCAGTGATCCTGTGGGTGCTTCTATAGAAACGGACACGTTGGCTTTGAACAATCACACAAAAAAGGAATTCATTCATACAGGATATAGGTAACGCGCAGCCGAGGGCTCGCCGCAAATCGTGCTTTGCTTGGGAAAGGTCAGAAAAGAACTGGGTACTCTTTCTCCTGGTGCCACTGTATTTTGTGCTTACGCAGTAACACTTTTTATCGCTTCAGCCTGTTTATCGTACCTATGATATCCTGCTCGCCAGTGCCCCAGAGATGTCGCGTGAAAGGTTTCAACAGAATAAATATTCACATTTGCTGGTGAGGAATCAGTCACGGAATCACAGGATGTTAGGGGTTGGAAGGGATCTCCGAAGTTCATCGAGTCCAACCCCCCTGCCAGAGCAGGACAAAACTCGAGCAGATCACTCAGAAATGCAGCCAGACAGGTCTGGAAAGTCTCCAGAGCAGGAGATTCCACAACTTCTCTGGGGAGTCTGTTCCAGTGCTCTGTAACCCTTAGAGTAAAGAAGTTCTTCCCCATCATGTTGAGGTGGAACATCCTATACTCAAGCTTAAGGAAGCTTCATCTCAGCACCTCAATTATTAATCAGTTAACCTGCCCCCAAAAAACATGGCAAAAGCCTCATTCCCAGGTCAGAGATTTGGCTGCGGCCACTCATGTATATTTTGGCTGGGAATAGAAATTAGGAATTACAGCTGACATACGTCCCCCTGAAGCAATGCTCATTACTTATCTTTCATAATGCTGATCAATAAATGTAGTAAAGCTAGAAACTTTCCAGTCTAAGGGTTGGAAATGCTTTGGTAACATTTAACTTCACCTCCCTGTGAATATGAGACGTGGTTTATAACGGAGAATAATTCTTGAGATGGACAGAAAACACTGACTCTGTCAAGGAACAGAGTAGATCTGAGGATCATTTTCCCCTGTTTGATTTATGCTTGACAGATGCAAAACCTACCTCAAATGCAGCTGCGTTAAGAAAAGAACACAGAGGCATTTCCACAGCTCTCATCTTGCTTTGTATTTACATGATTATCAAACACACTTCTGTGGCATGTGCAAGCGAGGGACAGAACATCTGGCATAGCTTTGTTACAGCAAAATGTCCATCAAGTTGATTGTTGTCTTTGGTTTTGTTTTTTTTTTTTAATAAACCAAACAAACAGCTGGATAATATTATGACTAATAATAATACTCTGAGTGACCCGGGCTGAAATGGTGGTTATAGATCCACAGGATGCAAAGAGAGGTCGTGGAGTTTCTTGGTCATGAGCTGGAGCAGGTGAGTGTGCAATGGTGGGTACCTCCAAGCTGGTCAAATTTCAAGTCACCCTTGAAATCACGTGGGCTCTTTTGCTAATGTGCTTTGTTTGCTCTTTAGTTCTACATTTCCAGTAGGATTTTGGCCCAAATAATTATTTTGATTACATTGCCTTTTTGTTTTAGGAGCCAAGCACTTTGTTTAAAATCTGAAGGCTCCCAAAAAAATGACACTGTTGGGGCTGCTGTTCAGCGTGCTCCAGACCTGAACCACCTGCAGACCTGAAAAGACCTTCACCTCTTGCTCCCCTAACCCATTTCTGCCTTAAAAGCTTGTAGACCAGTGGCAAGAAGAAAGGAATTATTTGGATTTAGTTAAAACCAGCTTTCCTTTCTAATTTTCTTTCTAGCTCTTCATATTCCATATTCATTCCAACACGTACGTTGGCTGAAGTCAAGTGCAGGCTGTAACATCCTGCTGAATAAATAAGTACCTGTGTTTCAAATCAGCAGCTTGTATCAGAAACGAGTATTAAAGCACTTACAAGCTCTTAATTATTTGCCTTCTGCTTTACAAAATATCTGTGTGGCCACTCAGTTGACGCCCCACGTTATCCGTGGGATCTCCTACCTGCTGACTGTGATTCCCCAGGGGCTCAGCCCAACTCTGAGGGTGCTGGTGCATGAACATGGGTTCTGTAGATGTGGCTGGCTGGGCTTCCCTTGCTGCAGGGTGGCAAGAGATGGGCTGACCCTGGCAGCTGGTGTCATCTGGGTACTGATTAAATGGATTAGTTCTTGGTGCTCACATTCCCCAAAGGCAACTCAGTGCTCCATGTACACCACCATGTTCAGAGGTACCTTCATGAAAGTGTTGCTGATCCCTGCAATGAGCTGCAATTAGGTAAATATAGGTAATTAGAGTCAACTACTGTTTTAGGGCAAAATGGACTTTACCCAGTAATTGTAGGTATTATGGTTACCAGAATGCACACAGTGGTATGTATTTTTATGGTTATGAAAGCTTACTAGTAATTGAATCATAGAGTACCAGGTTGGAAGAGACCTCAAGGATCATCTGGTCCAACCTTCCTTGGCAAAAGCAAGGTCTAGGTAAGATGGCCCAGCTCCTGTTCAGCTTAATCTTTAAAGTCTCCAGTGTTGGGGACTCCACCACTTCCCTGGGGAGATTGTTCCAATGGCTGATGGTTCTGTTGTGAAAACTTCTCCTCTTGTGTCTAACTGGAAATTCCCCAGGAGTAACTTGTACCCATCACCCCATGTCTTTTCCACGTGACTCCTTGTCAAAAGGGAGTCCCCATCTTCTTTGCTGACACCCTTTAAGTACTGGAACGGTAGGAGAAGTTCTCCCCTAAGCCTTCTTTCTTCAAGGCTGAAACAAAACCACTTGTCTCAGCCTTTCCTCATATAGCAGTTTCCCAGTCCTTGGATCGTCTTTGTAGCCCTCCTCTAGACCCTCTCTGGCCTGTCCACATGGTTGGTTTTTTATAGGTTATTTCTACTAGCCTGTATAACTTGGAGAAAACAGGTAATTTCATTGCTTTTTCATAGGTTCTGTTACAAATAGAACTGATCACTCTCTAATATTTAGAAAACAGATGGATCCTCCTTGCATGTGCATTAGGAGCATGTGCTCCCGTATCCCAGCATCTACAGCAGTCATGACAAGCCATGTATCTGTATTTATGGGGGGGTGTGTGTTTAAAACTGAGTGATCAGGCCTATGGAGAATGTAACATCATGTCCTAAAATGTGGCACAGCTCGCTGACCCCCCTGCCATGTGCCCTGAGCTTTGAAACCACCCCCACCCCAGTTCAGCTCCAACCAGCATGGCCAAGTTGTTATGAAAACCAGGTGTTTGTAACTGTGCTTCACGGTTTTACTGGGGTCATTGCATGTTTTAATTGCCAGGGCCCAGCCTGTCAGCCTGCCTGGGTGGTGGTCTGACAGGTGAGCCCCAGGAGCTGGGCCACTGGTGGTTCTCTGCACAGCCAGAGCCATGGCAGGGTTTGCATTATCCTGGTGCTGCTTTTGTCAGAGAAGGAGCTACCCTGGTGCCACAGACGTGTCAATATTGGCTGTTAGGTGGCAATTCTTTTGTATTCTGGGCTGGATTTTATCTGTTTGAAATGGAAAACTCTACCAATATCCTTTTGGTTAGCTACTTGTAATATTTTACAGTATAGAAGACCAGCTGCTTGAATTAAATATTTTCCAGCTGCTGCTCAAGAGTGATGGTCAAGAGCCTTTGCTTGACTTCTCAGACTCCACAGGGTAACAAAAGACGATTTGCTGGGGACCCCTAAACCCCTGAGGGAGCTCAGAGAGGGATCTGGGCTGGTGCACGTGTGGCAGCACCTGGGTTCCTTGGGAGGGACAGCCACGTAGCTCCTCTGTGGCTTCCACTCATGGTGATCCTGATGCTATTTGCTCCTTATGTGGGTTTTTCATTTTGCCAAGGTGGCCAACCCTGGGTTTAGGGCAGCAGAGGGTAGATGTACTCAAAGCAGTATGAGGAAGGACTCGCCTCTGCCATCCACACACTGGTAGCTGCCTTTTTCACCTCGGCTCAGCGGGGCAGAAGGAGATATGGGTGGGAAATCACAGCCTGCCCTGTGCTGGGTCAGCTGGTTTGGGATGTACTTTTCACATCTTCCAGGCCAAAACCTCAGTCTAAGATGCTGGGACGATACTTGGTGGGGGAGAAGAGGGTCCTGCCTTCCTTTCCTGCTCTCCCACATTCATCTGTGCGGCTCCAGCCTCCCTTGGCCAGGCAGTCTGCAAAGTGCACAGATTTCCCAGGAGAAAATCGAGCATCCTTCCCTGCTGTGCCGAAGCCTATTTCAGCTAATATCCACCACAGCAGTCACATGCCCCCAGATCATCACTCAGGCCAGTGGCAGTCTGCTGAGAAACAAAGGGATCCTTAATAGTCGAGATAGGAAGATAAGGCACCGGCCGGGCTATTTAAAGCAGAGTATTTACGCCTGAATAAAGCTACTCTACTTTTGGAGCAGGGTGTTTGCCTGGAAAGCCGGTATTTACATTCCACCCCAGGGACTGAAGCATCCTTGCACACTTTCATGTATCTTCCTTTCTTCAAAGTCAGATGTTTTACCTACAGCTTCATTCCTGCCTACAATTACAACGTACGGCTCCCATCGGTCGTTTTGGAGCTTATTTTTTTGTTGCTAAAGAGCAGGGGCATGCACAGAGGAGTAGACGAGCTACGTCTGTACCTCATTACCCAGCTCAAATACAACGTTGTGCTCTGGGACAGCCCCGTGAGTTAGGAAAATGGGGTGTTTTACAGCTGGGGAGTTGAGACAAAGAGCGAGTGAGCGCCTTGCCCGGGATCCCACGGGATGTTGGCAGCAGGGAGTTGTATTTCTGTCTAGTGCCCTAACCACTGAACCGTCCTGTCTCCTGCTTTCGGGCGAGAGAGTCTGAAAATGCCATTGATTAGAAAGTGCTGGTAGAAGAAAGGTAGAACCGACTAGACTGTACTGGGAGACATGCAAAAATAAACAGAAGACAATAAACAGCGTGATGTAAATTAGCTTTGTAAACCTCCTTTCTGCTTTAATAATCTAAGATGCCATTTAGAACACACGGGCAAGGTGATGTCTGTTTTTTAGGTTTTTTTTTTTAATAAGATATGATTTTAACCAGACAAAATCCCTTTAATTAGGCTGAAATTTTTGCTTATGGTTTATAACAACACACGTGTGCCAGAAAGTCAGGGAGACATGGAAATCATTGACAGTTTGCAGTGTTCACTGCTGGGACACAGCAGATTATTTCACTGGAACCCAGACAAATTCTCTGCTTCTAGCAAACATTTGTTTGGTGGTCCTTTGCTTTGTCATCTTCCACTTCACATCTGGTTTGGGATGGAACAAATGAGCCCGTGCTTGAGAATCAGGTTGTTTATATGATGCGATATTGAAATCATTTTTGGTTTTCATAAGCCTGGAAAAGTAATTGTCATCTTGGTGGCAGAGGTTACAACAACAAAGCCCTCTTGAGCTCAGGCCGCTATGGAAAGCAGTTGTCCATGAAACAGAAGTGCATTTGAACTCAGCTGAACTGGCATGGGGACAAGGCTCCCACCAAGGCTTCTCAGCACCATGGTGGGTCTGAAGGGAATTTTGGAGCAAGTGATGGGGACTATTAGTTGGATTAAAACCTTCAATACCTCTTTGTTCATGGACATCCCTTGGCGATGCACATGAACGGGTGATGGGGAGGTGCTGGACCCCTCCTGCCCTGCTGAAGGCGTGGGGCAGGGGAGCAGCTTGGCCCCTGCTGTGGAGCTGGGTTCAGGGTGAGCATATACTGGGGAAGGGAACAACCTTGCATATTTTCCATTTAACTAACCACAGGCAGTTTGGTTTTAAGCGCTTCGGTCGTTGTGCTGCGGTAGGAATGGGCTGATCGCCTCGTACGTCCTGTCGCCGCTTCCCCATCCGACACCCCGACGTCCTGTGGGGTTTGGGGCCAAGAGCTCAGCACTGGCCAGTCCCTGGCTTGGTGTGGGGCTGAGCTCAAGAGCTGCAGATGCTGAGAGCGCCTGCTTGCTCTTCCTGAAACCCAGCCTTTAATCCTGAAAGACTGAAGGGTTTTTTTTCCCCAAATCTCTGGTTGCCTCCATGAGGTGTCTGCTTGGCCCCAAGTTTGGCTGCTGCCTCTTGGGCTCACCAGCTCCTTTCCACCCCAGCTGCTCCAAGAAGTGTGATGCAGCCTTGACCCTGAGCACTAATTAACCATCCCTAAATTGGCACAACCTTTTCCCATCAGGTTTTAAAGCCGCTGGCACCAATCAGGGAAGACAACATTATAGAAGAGAAACCCCTGCCAAGGCCGTAATGGGAAAACAAAGAAGTTTTCTTTTCTTTCTGAATTTCTTTGCTGCCTTTGTTTCCAAGGTGAGAGTGGGTCATACATGAGCTGACTTTTGGTCTTCAGTTTTCACAAAAATGCCCGTAGAAAAAGCCAGAGCATCACTTTGAAAAGGAATTTTTTTATTTCCATCCTTCTAACACAGCATTTTTTTCCATAGCTGTGCTACCCACAGCTGGGCCAGTGGTTCCACCAGAGGAATTGTTGGCAACTGGGGACACCCTCCACCCTTTGGGGCTCTCAAGGTGCACCCTCCATACCTGTGTGTGGACCTGCCCATGTCAGATGTCCTCTTGGTGGCTGATCCCTGGGAGAATTCTGGGCCTCCTGGCCAGGGAGGGAACCCTTGTGCTAAACAGGGGCATTGGCAGCTTCTGCTCTTGGGGGTTATATGGTCTTGGCAGAGGTGAAACCTTGACTTTCCAGTCACTCACTGGCCTGGGTAAGAGAAGAGCTGTGTAAATAAATGCAGTGTATAATAAAAGTGAAAACTGTCACAATTGGGTATTTCACACGCACTGTAAAACCGAAACCTGATTTAATTTTTGTTAAAAAAATTCACTGGCTTTTTTTTTTTCTTTCCATTTAGAAATGAGTTAATTTCAAATAAAGAGATGAGGCTTTGTTTAGAAATGAGTAAAAATTTGTCCTGTCTTTAAGTCGAGGGGATTTGCAATGGGAATATCTCAGTTTGCACAGTGACATACGTGTACCTGGGGCTGTGTGAGAACTCTGACAAAACAGAAACCCGAAGCTGGGCAATGGTGTTTGCAGCATCACCCAACAAGGGGTGATGAAGAGGCTCCATAGACAGACTTCCTAGCTGTTTGCCAACTCAGACAAGAAGTCTTTTTTTTTTTTCTATACCCTCTTAAATTGTTTTTTGTAAAAGTTTTTGCTTTGGGCACTTAGGCAGCATAAATGCTCCAGCGCTAGAGGAACATTGGCCACGCTTCCTAGCATCCTGCTTTGCTCTTAGGAAGTGAGTGTGAATTACATTGGTGGGCTGGGTGATCCGATTTGCTCGTGATTGTCACTGGTGTTCAGTTTGACCACAGCTCACCCAGCCACATGTGAGCGCAGAGCCCTGGCCTGCAGTGCCTGCACAGTCTGAGTCCTCAGCAGAGTCAGTGACCTGGTGGAGCGGGGCCAGAGGAGCCCCAGCAATGCTGGGAGGGCTGGAACCCCTCTGCTGGGAGGCCAGGCTGGGAGAGCTGGGGGAATTCAGCCTCGAGAAGAGAAGGCTCTGGGGAGACCTTCTGGTGACCTTTCAGTACCTAAAGGGACCCGTCAGAAAGATGGGGACAGACAAGGGGTAATGGTTTTAAACCAGAAGTGAGAGATTTAGACTGGAGAGAAGGAAGAAATTTTTTACACTGACGGTAGTGAGACCCTGGCCCAGGTTGCCCAGAAAGAAGCCCCATCCCTGAAAATATTTCAGGTCAGTTGGATGAGGCTCTGAGCAACCTGCTCCAGTTGCAGATGTCCCTGCTCCCTGCAAGGGGGTTGGACTGGATGACCTTGAAAGATCCTTTCCAACCCAAACCATTCAGTGATTCTTACAGAATTACTTCATGTTTGCTTACACCCCTGTTTCTTAACTGGCAATGTTAACTTGTTCAGGTCGCTGCGCTGGGATAGGAGAGAGGGGAAGGAAGAACAGAGGGGTGAGAAGATGTGGAAGCAACTAATAGGCTTTTAGAAATGCCCTAAAGCTGGAGGGGAAAAAGTGTGATGGATTTCACTATTGCAATCCTTTTTTAAGTATTTCTACTCCCTTGCTGAATGTCACCAACCTTTTTTATGGCAACCTGTAAAGTGTTAAATTTCCTCGTCCTTTGCCTACCTACACAGTCTAATTTGGAGTTACCTGCTAACAATAATTTAATATGCTATAGAGATTTTGTACTTTTTTAACTTAAGGAGCAGTCATTTGACAACATATGAAGTGGAAGCTGAGCAGAGCTGAGACTTAGAAATCCTGTTGTCCACATTAAATGTAGGTGGCAGCAGAAGGAAATCTGGAAAGATTCAGAAGATGCTGGTAATTACTTGAGAGCAGGGATATTTGAAGCACACAAACCCATAAGAATACGTTTCCTTGCCATGCATGCTGCAGCTCCCACCTTCCTGCTGGTACAGAGACCAGGGGACAGGGTTACGCAAAGCACAGATCTGGAAGTTTAACTCTGAAGATGAAGAACACTGTGACTTTAACTGGGAAGGGCTTCACATGACTGGAAACTGTAAATGTTATGGCTTTCCAGCACTACTGTCACCATCGCTTTGAGTACATAGCTGTGATACCAGCTGTGAGTGCCTGTGCTGGATATAATTGCTTTTTTTTCCTCCTAGTGTTCTTCATCAACCACCCAACCAACATATGAAGCAGAGGAATTCACCATATGAGAGAGGAAATCAAGAGCAGGATTTTCTCCAGTTTCTCTCGGTGACAATCTGCTACCCAAGAGAAACAACAACAACAACAGATTACAGGATGCAGAGGTAAGAAAGGACCCGTTGCCTAAAATCCTGTCTGAATCCAAAGACACGAGGGAAAAAACCCCACATGTGCTGTTTTCCCTCAGGATCCCTTAGTCTGCTGCAGTCTCAGAACTGCAACCACCAGTTTGGAAAATAGGGACCAACGTCTGGATCCAGGTGCCATGGAGCGGTGACAGCCAGATTTACAGCTGCCTGCTGCTCGTGCCTGGCACAGCCTTTGCCACCAGTGGTTCCTCAGCTCCTTCTGCAGCTCCTTTGACTGCCCTGTAGCTTCCCTCTGCCTCCCCAGGTCTGCCTCCTTCCACTTTCACCCTCCACCCTTTTATACATTCTTGTGTCCATAGGTACATCTTTACTCTCTTCCCTACACCCAAAATTCACCACTATTCGGCACCAACCCTGTTCATAAAGCCATAACATTTACAGACCAAATTCCAGACTGACTACACAACACAAGCAAGAAGCAAGTCCAGTAAACCCCACCCTCCTTCCACAGCGTGTAAAGCAGTTGGTGGCAGAGCAGCTGACTTTCCCCAGCAGTTCCTAAGCTACGCAGCATCAGATAGAGGTTCATCCTTCCCGTTTATTCTGCAGGTTTGAATGACATCAGGAGTGAAGACAGAAACCTGAATGTTTCTGTTTATATAGTAAGGCAAAATGTCAAGGCAATGGAGGAAATTTTCCCAGCTGATAGACCCTGAGGACAGAAATATGGGAAGAGGTGGCTGTGTGTTGTTTCTTGTTTCTAGTGACCAGCTTTCCAGGCACTCGCTGGACCTGACTGAGGGGCCCTTGCCCACAGCTGGATGAATGGCCCACAACTGGATGAATCTGGGACCAAATGCAGCCAATTTCAGAAAACCTTTACCTATTTTTGCCCAATTTTTGTTTACCGATCGAATTTGCATTGAAATACAAGTGGTGTGCACTTGGGAATCTACTTTCTAGAGCTGATTACTTGAAGGAAACTATACTGTCTTTCACCTCTCTTTGAGAGAAAGGTTTTTTTCAAAGGCAAGAAATTACATCTCAATCCATTGAAGATTCAGCATTCAGCAAAGACTTCAATTCAGAGCATCAGCTTCCCTGTCGGTTTGCAATACAGGCTGTGAGACACACTCATTCTGGTCCCATTTACTGTGCACAGTTTCATTGTACAGAGCTCTTGACCCTATTGAATTTGGCTCAGGAGTTACCACATGAAAGAAGGTATAAGACAGTGGCTTAAAAGGGAACTTGAAAACTGGCAACATATTATTCATACTGATGATTTTTTTTTTTTTTTCCCAGAAAGCCTGATGGTTTCTTACCAAAAAGAGAGAGAGGTGAAAAAAGAGAAGAGCTTATTACCTCATTGACACCAGTAGGAAAATAACGTGAAAATGCCTGAAGCTCCTCAGCAAAAGCACTTTTAGAAACAAACCTTAATGTTACAACCACTGCAGTGGTGACAGCAGAAGGATCTCACGGATGTGGTGTTTGTAATTTCAGTTGTGGTCTGAGCGCTGTTTATGAAGACTTCAACAAATACCTGCCAGAGCTCTAATTCAGACCTTCTGCTTTCACTTGCAAGTAATGAAAAAATAATTAGTAAAGAGTAAAAAAATGTTTGATCTCTCTCTCTGGCTGCTCCCAGGTACCTTTCAAGCCAGTCAGTTATTTTTAATAAGCAAACAGCACTTTTTGTTCCAAGAAGTTCTGAATGAAGCCCTCTTCAGAATGGTAAACAAATATGAGCATCATCTTCTGTCTTTAACAACATCTGCACTGATTTCTAGCATTTTTTTAACAGCAAGAGTATCCTTTGCAGCACGGGGTTGAATTTCTGGAGGCAGGAGGAGCAACTCTGTTTGCTCACTTTATTTTAGAGCTGCTCATCTGATAGAAATAAACAGCAGAGCCAGAAATGATGGGACTCCTACCCCCAAAGCTTGCAATGAATGCAAAACCTCCTCCCGCCTCACTGCTTTAACCCTCCCCAAGTACTGATGAAGGGAAAGTTCTTTCCTTCACAGCCATCTACATTTTTCTCTGCCCTCTGGGATGTGATCACAGCTTTCCAAAACATGAAAGAACACAACAGCATGGAGATGTAAGGAGAGCAAAACATGGGACTGTCACAAAAGAAGAACAAGGACCATGAAAGGAGAAGTCAAATAATGAGGTTCACCATGAGGAATGTTCAGTGCAGCCCTGAAGGACTCTTGACATAATTGCCTGGGCAAACGACCCTTGGGGAGGACATATTTAGGGCTGGATTGTTATAGAAAGCCACCACCGAGAAAAATAGTTGGGTTTATGGCACGCTTTTCACAGCCAAGCTATGGCAAAGTAACTTGAGAAATGAGAGGCACTATAATTGATGACTGCTGGCAAGCAAGGCAGGAGGTGTGGGGGGTTGGTTTACATGCACAGCGGTATTTTGCATCCTGCCTTTGACAGAAGTACTTCTGTCGAGCAGCAGGACACCAGATCTAAAGGCAATTTGTTCTACTGCCTCTTCCAAGGATGTTCCTTGGAACAGGTCTTCTCTTCCCTTCGGACCAACCCAGCATCAGTAGTAAGAAGTACATGCACCAGTCCCACCTCGGGACCAGCAGAGCCATCTGCCATTTAAAGGGATGGATAAATCAATGGGACAACTCTAGGTCCTATTCAAGGTGTTGTGGCCTAAGTGTCTCCCAGGGCCAACACACTTAACACATGAGAGTGTCCAGACATCACCCAACTGAGCAGTATGAGTTGCTCTTATGTCTAAATGGCCCTACTTGAAGTGACTGTTGAATTATTTTCAGTAATGATCACCTAATTAGCCTGGAAAAGAGAATGCTGAGAAGAGATCTTATCAATGTTTATAAATATCAGAAGGGTGGACAGTCAAGAGGATGGGGCCAGTCTCTTTTCAGTGGTGCTCAGTGGCAGGACAAGGGGCAGTGGGAACAAACTGGAACCCAGGAAGTTCCACCTCAACATCAGGAAGAGCTTTTTTGCTGTGAGGGTGCCATAGCCTGGCCCAGGCTGCCCAGAGAGGTTACGGAGTCTCCTTCTCTGGTGACTTTCAAAACCCAGATGGACACATTCCTCTACAACTTGCCCTAGGTGACCCTGCTTTAGTAGGGGGGTTTGGATGAGATGATCTCCAACCACTACTGTGCTGTGACTCTGTAATGGTCTTTCATAGGAGGGATGGCTGCAGACAGAATCACTTGCCTGTGTTTGTGGGAAGAAGCTACACATTCTCACTGTGTCTGTTCTTCTAGCATGTGTTGGCTTCTCCAGCAGTAGACCTGCATGACCTTGAGCTAACCTGCAATCCCCAATGACTGTGCTGGAAGCAAACCTGTCTGCAAACTCAGGCTGAGTCGCATGAAGCGAAGTTACATATGAATAAAACAAACCAATTTGTTAGCTTGCATTAAACCCTTGGTGGTATTAGCAGAGCCTGACGTGATATGGGGTTTCATCAAACCCAAAGTTCAGGGCAAATATGGCAGAAATATGTGCAAGAAAACCCAGGCAAGTCAGAATGATTGGCTTTGTCTCAGATGAGGGGAAATACACAGGCTGCACTCTGCAGAGGAATGGACGTAAATTATGATAAGAAAAACCTAGCAGCTTGTTTACAGTGTGTGTTACCTAAATTATGTCAATATTTCTCTCTCTTTTTTTTTTTTTTTTGACAAGGCCTCCTTCAAATGCAAACAAATCCCTTTCCCACCCCCAGCTTTGAAAAAATTCAGGCAGGCACATATCCTCTTAAAGTGCCAGTCAATCAACATGTATCCAAGTGTAGGTAGAGAAATAAAATAGCTCTTTTTTTTTTTTTTGCTATTGAAACGAACACAAAATAAAAACCCCAATAGCATCAGACCATCATTAGAGAGTATTTCATCAGAAACAACAGGTTGGCCTTCACTCATCACTAATGACAGCAGCTCCTCTGCTGCCACGTCTAACTCTGCAGGCGAGCACAGGGGAAGCTCTCTCAGCGTGAGGTGCACGGGGGTTAATTAATACTCTTCTCTGCTCTGTGATTAAATTTGTCCTAGAGGATCACTGTACCTGACATGTCCAGGGCCATTTTTCTGTGTACCCTCCTGAAAGGGAACAAAATTACAGTGGATACCCTTCTCTGCTTCAGGAAGGTAAAGCAAGTAATGAAGGGAGTTGGCTTTCGTGAGACAATGAGGAGGTACAGCAATAACTCTTCTCAGCAGCCAGGAAGTTCTGGAGGTATATTGTTTTCCTGAGTTATCTGAATTAAATCCCAGGGGGTAATTACAGAACAGAGAAATAAGACATAAATCCTGTTTAATTGACAACAACGAGAAAAAAGAAATATTACTGAGTTCTATCCCTCCTCCTACACTCCCCATGTTGCTTTTAATGTCTTTGGGACATGTGGAAAACAGGGAGGGTCAAGACCCAGAAATCTCAACATGGATGGGGAACTTAAATCTCTTACAAGAAAGCATCCATCTCCATCCTTGGTAATGGGTGTACAAGGAAAACCAGAGTAGAAAACTAGTATCAGCCTAGATTACCTTACTCCAGGATTTCTGACGCCACAGGAGTGGATTCAGGTAAGCAACTCAAAAGCACAACTTTCTCCTTCCCCAAGCACTGAGCAGAATGGGCTGGTGGCTCACACCAGAGCAGAAGGGAGACCTGGAGCTCTCCTTCCCTCTGCACTAACCTGCTGCACTTTGCAGTCCACAGCACCATGGTCTGGACTCTCAAGTTTTCTAGCTGTGTCCTCTAGCCAGCAAAGAGCCTGAAAAGAATTGGGTAGAAATCTCTGTCATTTTACTATCTATTTTACTATCTATTTTACTATCTACTATTACAGTAACCAGTATTTTAAGGCAAACTCTTTGGAATAAGCTTTGTTCAGTCTCCCTTCATCAGTCAGTTTATAGGTAGCTCAGTGCTGGAAGGGATGGCATATCCTGGGAGCAAGACAAGGACAGCCAACTCTATTCTTGCTGTTGTCACCAACTTCTACCTACACATCTTTAGGGAAAAAGAAAAAAAAATAAAATAAAGAAAAATGAAAGGGACTGGAAATGTCCTAACTCCCTGAGCTGGCTAAGAGGTCTGAAGGTGGGTTCAGTGTCTTACAACAGCCTGAGCATCTGTTCTCTGGCACTGACCTCGGAAAGGCAGTGCTGGCTGCTCACTCCCTGCTCTCGGTACATGACAGGGAGCAGAGGGAGGCACTGAGTTGAAGATGCAAGGCCAGAGCATCTGTCTGCAGGAGCCTCACCACTGCACTGGCTGCCAGTTGTCAAAGCAGCCTTGCTTGAGAAGCCCAGGATGAATGATAGCAGGAGCTAAGTCTATGACCCCCAGCGCCGGTAAAATGTTTCCATCCTGAGCTACAGAAGTTGCTCTCAATAACTGGGTTGTAGCCTTGGAGCTGAAGGAAATGGGATTGCATTTATTAAGCCAGTGTAATCCACTAAGTCTGATTTGACACTAACCTGGCACAGAGAAGCAGCAAGATTGCATCAAGGCTCCTGCAAAGGCATCCAGGATTCGGTTTGTCTCTGTCCAGCCAGAGGGAGAAGGATCAGTCCAGCTTTGGGGCAGAGACAGACAGCAAGGTTCAGGGCACATCTGCTGTGGCTGTTTGATGGTGGCTTTCATTTTTTGCTGGTGGTGATGGTTTTGTCAAGCCCCTTCATACATCCACTGCTGAGGTGTCTTTAAGCAAATGACCGCTGGAGTGCACAGAGTAGTGTTCAGCTCAGCTGTCCAAATATCTGTCACCATCTCACTCTGATCCTTTTGCTTACTGCTATTTGTCTTAGGGGTAGCTCTGCAAGCTGCCAGCTGTGATAACCTGCTGTCCTGTCGTGTCCTGCTGTCCAAATGAAGAGAGCAGAAAGGGCAGGGTGAGGAGGGGACCTTGCCACTCTCTCACCCCCAGGGAGCCAGCACTCCCCTCTCCCAGCTCTGCGTCTTCCTTCTCCCAGTTGACCTAAGCAGATCGGCCAGACACAAAAGACAGGAATGCATGTTTCTATCACTTCCACCTTTTACAGACATACAAAGCAAAAATGTCCTTAAAATACATGACCATTGAAGCTAAGAGAAGACATAGAAGTCTGTTGGTACCAGCACTGACCTTTAACCACTGGGACCCTGCAGAGCCTTCTGCTCAACCTGCAGTGCACCAGTCCATGGGAAACCACCCAGGTTTAAATGCCAGTTTAGTACCAGGCTCACATGAATGTGGTTTATACCAGCCTGTCCCCAAAGCCAGTTTATTAGGAACTTCATAATGTCAGTTACACTTCCCTGAATCATAGAATGGTTTGGGTTGGAAGAGACCTTATCATCTAGTTCCAACCCCCCTGCCATGGGCAGGGGGACTGTCAGCCAGGGATCCAGCAGCATGTTAGAGCTGTGCCTCATAGCCCTCAGTTACAGATGGATGCGCCAAGGCAGAGAGGTAGAAAGTTATTTGATTATGTCCAAGCAAATCATCTGAGAACAGAACATGGGTTTCTGCACAGCCCCATCAGGTGCATGAGCCCATTTTTTTACACCTATTTACCTTCCATCCATTTTACATGGAACAATACTGAAGGCATGGACCACAAAAGTGATCAGTGGAGGGTATCAGTGAAGACATGTCTGAGAATTACCAGCTGAGTCTTCAGGTCCATCCCTGGCAGTCACAGGCAAGCACATAATCAATCATTAAAGTTCAGGAAGTCTCACTAAGCCTCCACTGTGCTGCTCCAGCCCAAGCTCACTGCTGTAACATAGCCTAATGCTTTTAGCAGGCAAGGCCAAAAGCCTCAAGAAGATGCAGTGGACCGTGGAGAGGCAGAGCAAGGGACCAAGAGCACCATCGGTGATGGAGTTCCTGTGGGCAAAGAAGTAACACTTGTGGGTTGAGATAAAGGCAGTTCAAGAGGACAGAAAAGGAAGGAAAAATAATAATATTAATAATAGCATATAAAAACAAGTGATGCACAATACAATTGCTCACCATCTGCTGACTGATGCTCAGCTAATTCCTGAGCCATGGGCCAAGTCCCCCAGCTTATATACTGGGCACAGTGTCATATGGAATGGAACATCCCTTTGGCTCCTTTGGGTCAGCTGTCCTGGCTGTGTCCCCTCCCAGCTTCTTGTGCACCCCAGCCGCTGCTGCAGGGCAGCATAAGAAGCTGAACACTCCTTGACTTAGTATAAACAGTTCTTAGCAACATCTACACCATCAGTGTGTTACCAACATTTTTCTCATATTAATTCCCAAACCTAGCACTGTACCAGCTACTAGGAAGAAAATTAACTTCATTCCAGCTGAAACCAGGATACTACACTATGCAAGTGGGAAGATACTCCAGCTTCTTCCCATTTTGACTTCTGAAGGGCCAAAGAGCATTTCATCACATTTCCAGTCCTGTCCACTATTTTCCTGAGCCAACCCTGATGCAATCCAACCTTTTATTTTGCTGCAGCACAGCTCCATGTAGCTGAAGAGCAGAACTTCACCCCACACAACGATGCCACACAGCTTGTGATTGCCTCTGCGTCCCAGCTGGTGGAGACAGGCCCTTTCCCTCAAAGAGATGCAACCCAACTATCAGTAAATCGGAATGTCACCAGTGGTACCCTGCAGACATGTGAGCAGACTTCTTGCTCCAGGGCTGTGCACAGAGGTGTTGGCAACAGCTGCCACTTGGTTTTGTTGCTTAATGGTAGAAGATTAACTTGTGGCACTTAGGAAAAGCAGAAACCAAATGTCAGGAGGAAGAAAACATATGGAGCAGGGATTAGAGCATGCCTCCTTTCTTTCTCTCCAGTATACTTCTTCCTCACACGTACTTTGTTTGATCACTGGATTTGAAGCTATAAAGTACAGGGAAAATTTTTCATCCTTATCATTGAAGTCAGTAGGATGATGCAGAGGATTTAGTGCTTCATGGAACAGGAACAAGACCCCAGCAGAGGCCCTAGAGCAAACAGGGCTGCTTCTCCCCCTCCCTGTTTCTCCTTCCCGTAGTGATATGGTGAGACAAGAATATTGTTGCTTCCCAGTGATGACACCAGGTCTCTCATGTGTTTCCCATGAAGACCCCAGTTCACTTCATGTCAAGTTAATTCATTCTAGATTTCGGGGTGGGGGACAGGACGTGACATAGAATAGGGAAGTATTCACTCTTTTTTCTTCACATTTATATTTCAGATGTGGCATCAGCCATGACATTAAAAAGAGGATCAAGTTCCCAATGCAGCCACGGTTCATTGCGCAGCACCCCAGGGACGGATCTTTCCGCCTGTGGACGCTGTAGGGAAGTTCTACCCATTGCATTCGATTTAGGATCAGATCTGGGACAGGACTGGCCTTGGAATTTTCATTCCAAACTACTGTCAGCTTAAAACCCTCTCTCTTACCCTTATTTTTCTTTACATGTATATATATTGCTGTATCTACACTGCACCAACATAGTTCTTTTGTGACCAAATGCAAGTTTAATCTCCTGCTGATTCTTGTACCATCCTCTTTCCATTTGCTCCCTCTCCCTCTTGCACCACCCTCTTTCCCTCTCCATTTGCTCCCTCTCCCTCTTGCACCATCCTCTTTCCCTCTCCATTTGCTCCCTCTCCCTCTTGCCTTTCATCTCAGCTTTATTGCCTTTCCTACTCCCTTTTCACTGTACTTCCCTCTACTTTATGTACTGTTGCACATTCGTTGATGAGTGTCTAGTTCTGAAAGCAAACTCACGATGCCATGTAGCCTGGGAAGTTTTATTAGCCTATATGCTTTTGGCAATGCCAATGCTTTTAAAGTGGCAGCCTCGTTTTCATTAAAGCAATTTGCATTGCATTGCTCACATTTGCATTCAAATGCACTTATCTTGATCCTAAAACATAGATGTATTTGGGAGCAGATTAACAGTATGTTTGTAAGTAGTTTAAAATCCAGCAATCATAAAAATTCCAGCAGCTTTGGGAAATAGCCTTGCTGGTTTTTGCTGGCTGGGCTCTGCACTGCTCTGTACACCAGTGGTCCCAAACTGTTTGGGATAATGGACCCAGCCATTTAAAAGAGCTGTCACAGTGGTGGATCGTATGGTTTCCAGTGAATTAAGCAGTCACTTAAATTTGATTATCCCTCTCTCAGTTAGTGCACCTAAAAGGGCTGGGAAAATGTTATCTAGCATCCAAATCCTTCCATTAAACCATTTTGTGAATCTGGCTTTCAAACATGGTTGACAAAATTAAAGCTTTTACTGCTGCCTCTATATATCCTTCCTTCATCCCTAGGACATCCAGAATGGGGCTTTCAATGTCCATTACCTGGTTTGGGTATCTGTTGTTGTGTGTAACGACCAAAATCTTTGAAAAGAACAGCAGCAGCAGCAAAGGACAGCAAGGCCAATTTTCTAGATATTGTCATCCCTCCGATTTTATACAAGCAAAAAGAGAAAATTACATCTAAATTTAAATCTATCCTCAGCACTCCAGTCAAGTTGTGATTCCTTCTGGGCATGCTCTGAAAAATGCATCACTATCTAAGTCCTGGACACACAAATTTAAACAATTAGTAGGTTTGGTGCCCCCCAAAAAAGACAAGGCAACTCAGTTGATGTTACTCCCTGAATAGGGCGCTGGAAGTTTAACACGTGGACCTTCTCACCACAAACTGGTAGTCTTGCATGCTGACGATCTTACCCTGGTGGGAGCCCAGCTTGGCCTGGGTTCCCAGACAGCAGGACTAGTTTCTCCTGTTGCAAGATTGTCTCTGAGATTGGCTGCAGTCAATTAAATCATTCTGCTGATGAGTGGAAAGGTGGCAGCTCTTTCCTTTATTGCTCAGGCCTTTCCTGCCAGCTACAGAAAAGACAATTTAAAAAACCCAACCCAAACAAAAAACAAACAAACAAAAAAAAACCCCAAACAAACAAACAAACAAAACCCCACAAAAAAACCCAAAGAACAATCAGAGAAGAGAGTCCAATAAGCATGTGCTTTATGAAGGGAGTGCACCATGGATGCTCAGAGCTCCATCCCTGCACCCCACTGCCGCACGGTGCATGAGAGAGACACCAGTGGGAGCAGCGGCCACGATAAACTCGCACGCTGGGAAGTGCTATGGGATGGGGAGAGGAAAAGAGAAAAAGGAAAAGCAGAAAGCTGGAGCATAACCAATTCAGAATGAGATGGATGATGCTCTCTGCTTGTGTGAGATGCAAGGAAAAAAATATCCAAGATTGATTTGTGAAGGCCCAGCAGGAGCTGTGCTTGCGAGGGATTGTGGAGGAAATAAAGTATATAAAAATACAGTTTTACTGTGATATGAGAAAGCCAATAAATCAAAGCACGTTAGGAAACATCAGATGTATGAATAAATTGGCAGAGCCATTACGTTATACCGGTTTCATGTAGTTGAAGGCAGGTTGAGCAAAGTTCATTTCTGCAAGGAATTTACTGGTCACAAAGTTTAAGTCACATAAGTTTTCCTGAGTTAAAAAAAAATCCACAACAGCTTTCATCCCTTATCCCTCCCATTGAAACTATATAAGCCTAGATAATAAATCCTACTCCAGAGCCACTTTTGCTTTCAGGTTCAGCCAACAAAAGTACCCCCCTAGGATCTCAGTCTGGTTTTGCCTCCCTTGCCCCAGCGTTGCCTGCAGGAGAGCACAGACTCTCCCAAGCCACTGGGCAGCACCACAAGCAGGCACAGGACCTGCGTCCTCCGAGACACTGCAGAACATCCTTCAGCTTTCCTGGTGAGCGATGGGGATAGATGAATACGTGAGCATGCGAAGCTGATGCCAGAGGGGCAACAGCTGAAGTTCTTCCTTCAACTATTCAAACAGTTGAATGCTCGACTATTTAAAGCATAGTTGTGTAGCATCCAAGCAGAGCAGCATGTTTTACACATAAGGTGTTTTACAGAATCTTTTTTCCATAAGCAGAAATACTACCAAGATGACAAAATAAACCACGTGCAAGTCTCTGTCTAGCTTTTTCATATTATCATTTGCATAAGGTTGAATTCTTTTCCAAAAACTGCTGACTCTTGTCTTCTGGGAGTTATTTTAATTATACTTATAATATTATTTCAGGAGGAGCATTGTAATTTCTATACTACAAAATTACTTGATCAAAAAAATTTGGTTTAATTCTCCATAGGCTCCAGTAATAAAGATAAGATGTTCTATCCATGCCTTCTTCAACCTGGATGCAAGACAAGGGGAGTGGAAAACATATGAACTCCCCAACTGTTTTATTGATAATGATTTTAGCAACGATAATTAATGGGAACTTGTGAAAAGGGAGTATTCGGTCCTCTGCGGGGAAGAGAAAGATTTAGACTTGCTATTTATTTGCTCTCTACAACTACCCGAAAGGATGTTGTAGTGAGGTGGGTGTTGGTCTCTTCTCCCAGGTAACCAGTGATGGGACAAGAGGAAATGGGTTTAAGTTGCACCAGGGGGAGGTTTAGGTTGAATATGAGGAATTTTTTTTTTTTTTTACTGAGAGAGTGATGAGGCCTTGGAACAGGCTGCCCAGAGAGGGGGTGGAATCACCAACCCTGGAGGGGTTCAAAAAATGTCTGGATGTGACACTTCAGGACATGGTTTAGTGGTCTTGATAATATTTAGCAGATGGTTGAACTTCATGATCTTGAAGGTTGTTTCTGACCTTAATTATTCTATGATTCCTGGATTTGTTTCATAAACTTCAAGGCATCATATTCACTCCTGAAAACCTTAGCTTTGAATTCCAGTCAAAATCACCTTCAAGAGGAGCACTCTGAAGCAGGATAAAGAGAAGTACTGTGAAGTCTCACTTGTTTATTAGGAATCATGCAGTGCTGTATAGCCTTGTCCTAAAATGCTGTAGGAAGGAGGCTCAGTGGTTAGAGAATTACACTGGGACTCGAGACTAATTTCCAACTCTCTCAGAATGCTCATATAATTTGAGACAAGCCGCTTAGGCTCGCCGTGCCTCAGTTTCCCTCTGCAAAGGTGTCCCAAGGATAACTAAGCTCATGAGCTGTTCAAAGGAGATATTGATAAAGACCATCTAAGAAGTTAATTAGAAGCATCCCTACAACTCTGTATGCTGGTGTTATTGCAGAACACCAATGTGTCTGTAAAATGAAAAAGAAAAACCCAACACTTTCCTTTTCCTTAGAGCATTGCTGTGGGCATTTCTGGACCTCCTTTTACAACATGACCTAGCACCTTGAAACAGCCTTAGCTGGGACACTTGGATCTGGAGGTGATGTTCCATAATGGCTAAAGAAACCCCAGCATTTCAACCCAGAGTTGTAGGGAAATATTTTTTCCCCCTGTACACAAAATGCCAATTGCTGTTGTCAGGAAAAAGCTACGGTGAACATATCATTCTGGGATGTTCTATTTGTTTTCTAAGGGCTTGGCCAAAAGCCCAGGAAAGCCATCGAGAGATCCCCAGGGCACAGAGGCATCTCACATAAGGCACTTAAACAGGTTGCTTAACTCACTTTGGCTCCTCCAGCAATTCATGGAGAGGAAGAGACACACCTACCTGGATGTGCTCATCCTCTCTCAGCATCAGAGAACTGGCTTGAAGGGGATGCCAGACCAGGGGCTCCCTTGGGGTTTGGACACCTCTCACACAGGCTCTAGATGTCAAGATTTCTTTCCTGTTTTAGGTCATTTCTGTGATGAGAAAATAAGAGCTCTGAGCAAGAATATAACAAATGTACCTTTCCCAGCTATGTGAAATACACGTGAGGCTGAGTTGCCTGGAGCAAGCTGGTTTGATTTGATACTTAGTGAAAGCAGGTATGTTCAGGTAAAGCAGCAGTTCGATGTATTTATGTCTAACCATTTCTTTTAACAATGGTGTTCGGCACAGAAAGAGATCAGACTCTCTCTTTATTGTGTCTTGAAAGAAATTTTGGCAAAATTCAGATGTAAATACTTCCCGAGAGCAAGTTCAGATTGTATTTAATACTACCTCCAAGCTGAATTTCTTTTCAAGAATGCTATTGTAGCCCATTCTGTTCCCAGGCCGTTTGTAAGAACTCACCTCTGAACACACCCGACACAAAATAGCACAAGGCCAGAGGCGTAAGAATTACTGAGCAGAGATGAGCATCCCTTTCATTTGCGAACAACCATCCCATTTCAAGGGTGAAACACTCATTAAAGCCTCTTTCTGCTCTTCACATTTACCCCTTGCCCTGTGCCACTCAACCAGCTGGCAGTGAGAAATGCCCCTCGGTACCCTGACCGGATTCTTCTCCTTGCAGACCAACAGACAGTGTGCAGGAAGAGGCAGCCTTACACCAAGACCCTACCAGGTCCAAGGCAAATCCTCTCCCAGGAGAGCTGGGTCATTACCCCAGCCAGGAGCTCCTGTCCAGCCATTACAAGACCACTTTTATTACACTGGCTGGTAGCACTGAGTGATGAGGAGTGCCAGCACACATCAGTCGGGCTTGTAAGTGCTCCCTTGGGAAGGCAACTGTTCACTTGCACAACAGTCCTGGTTTATTACTGCTTCCTCATCCTTGTTTTATTTCTCTCTAAAGCACCACTTCAGCCTTTAGAACAAACAAGAATATTTTTAAAATAGCCAGTGCACTTTGCCCTCGCCCACACGCTCTCATTTTTTGTGCTGTAAACTTTGCAGGTTGTTAGTAATCTCCTCAGAGAAGATGCAATCTCCACTTTCCTGTTTCTTTGCTGGAATTATGGCTGCCTGGACAAAATTGCTTCAAGACCTGGGGCCTTACAGCAAAAGCAGGGGGTGGGTAGAGAGGGGGAAGCTGTTCAGATGCGAAGGGCTACCCAGCACACAAGAAAAACCTAACATGTCTCCCACTATGTTATCTTGGATGGAGCCAACAATCTTCTCGTGGGATAGGTCATATCCTTCATTCTCTGCCGTTTAAGGGGATGTGTCATATGCTCAAGATTCCCCAACCTATGTCCTCCCCCCACTATCGCAGATAGCTGTGGATTTCTCAGCCTGTTCCATATTTTGTGTCTGCAATTTGAATTTTAGTCTCTAGTACCTTGCACTAACCTCAATGGATCCTACCCACCTGGACCCCAGGGAGGCTGGCCTCAGGTTGTCATCTTCTGGTACACCTTAAGACACTGGCACTGCCAAACCCACAGATGCTGTGTTAACTGAAGTCACTGCTCTCTCCACGTGGACACACGAGGTGGCCCCAGATATGGTTAACACAGCCCAGCTCAAAAGGCTTTGTGTATGCAGCAAATGATAACAGCTCTCTGTGGGAGAGGGGGCAGGTCCAGCCCTGGTGGCTCTGAAAGCATCAATGTCCTTTATTAATAGCAAAAGAAAAAGAAAGGAAAAAAAAAATAAAGGTGCTTTTCTGAAGTTTGCATTTGCACTAAACTAAGCTTATGAATGAATTACAGCTCTCAGGGACAAATATTACTGAGTACAAGAACTCATCCAAGCAAGAGAATGCAGGAGCTTCCCATGGTAACACTAGCACCCCATTTGCCCTCAGCAGCTCTGTCCCATTTCCAACTCACTTTGTCACTCTGCCTACATTTCTGTCTTTGGAAAACCAAAACACCACACAGCAGACCTGAGGTGATGCTGGAGACAACCTGGAGATCAGCTGGAGACCTTGAGACTTGCAGCTCGTCCTCGCTCTGTTCTGCTCATGAGCGTTAAGTCTGGAGGCTTCAGAAAGTAAAGCCCTGGCTCTACACTGCAACAGGAAGGGGGGGTGTGTGTCTCCAAACCCCCTTAGCTATGAACACTTCTCCTTTTTTTATTGTGCCTCTGCCACAGCTGAGCTGGTAGAGAGGGAAGGAATTAGCTCCTTCTGGCTCTGAAGGTCAAACATCAAAACAGAAGAACTTCAATAGCATTTCCACATTAGAGAGACAATTATGGACTTTTAGGAATTAAAAAAGAAAAGTTTTTCTAATCAAAACAAAAATATTTAATACTTAAGAAGCCTGAAAATCTAAACAATATGAAGGAGTAATTATATTCCTCCCCACATTTTGGTTTTGGTTGAATGCTGTTTGCACTGTACCACTTATGAGATCAAGCAGAAGTAGAAAAACAAACAAACAATAAACACAAATGAAAAACAAACAAAACCACCAACAACAAATTTTAAGGGAAAGTTCAAAACAGACATTTTAAACCATCAGAATATTCTGATGTCTAATGAATTCATGGATTGGATAGTTTGGCATAGATTTTTAAAGCATCAGCTTTTGCAGTAATGGAAATCTGCTCTTAAATAATGTTTTGATAAAAATATGTTCAAGTGCAAGCTGAGGAGATGGCTCTGAGCAGTGCAATATATAATGTCCTCTTCATAGGACATTGAGCACTACACCTTTTAGATCATTCATAAAGAAAAAATGTAATACTGTTTTCAAACACTTTTCAGAGGGGCTTGCCTTTTGCTAGAAATGAACTTTATAAACGCCAAGTCCCACGTGGGCATCACCCACACAGGGAGGGAAGATTGCAGTCAAACCCCACAAATTTGGGATGAAGACTGGGAGCAACTGAAAGCACCAAACTCTTACTGTAGTACTGTGTCAAAAGTGCTCTCGCTCCCAACCAACTCAAGGTTGGCCACTTAAGACTAAGAGATGCTTTGAGCAGAATGGTTCTGAGCGATGGTCCTAACAAAATTCCAGTGGTGGCTTAGAATATTCTGCTTATCTATAGCACCCTCTTTTCTGTTAAGCCAAAACATCCTCAATTTCACACTCTGTCCTAAATGGCTTCTAAGTGATCTTCCATAATAGCTGTGGTTGTCCTTAGCTGGGGGTCCAGAGGAAAGATAGCCAATTCTTGTATATTTTTAGTGTAAATCAAGAGTAATCCCCCTGAAGTCAGGGGTGCATAAAAGCAAAGTGAGAAGACAATTAAGTCCTGCTGTTCTCAAGTGCTTTGGAATCTCTGGGAATAGAAAGGTGCTATATAAATCTCAGATATTATTATATTATTTCTATATATTTATATAATAAATCCATGTAGCATAGTAACAAACGTACAAAGTCTAAATGCTACACACAGGTCAGAAGGTTCTCCACGTGCCTGTTTTCTTTCTCTCTGGAAAGCTATGTCTTCTATAAAAAGAAATGAGTAGCAAAATGAAAATGCGTAAGGGCCAATAAAACCAAGCTGGATTTTAGCCCTTATAACTGCACGGTTTGTTTCAGTGGCATCCTTACCTAATACTTCCATCTTTTTTCTTGCTACAGAGCAATGACAGGATAGAACAGAAAGCTTCAGTGTTAATTTCAGAATGCCTGAGTCAGCCACTTATCTTCATTTATCCTCTTTTGCTGGAATCTTGGTTTAAAAAGCAAAACCCACTGCAATTTCATAATCCTGAAACAAATAGATCCCCCCACCCTCCTTACATTTGGCTGGAAATTAAACTGTTATACTATTCTCCTGCAATTTATTACTGCCTTCATCCCCAGCTATGTTTTGCGCCAGCAGTCGCATTGGTCTTAATGCTAAAGCAGTAAGAGCTCATATTTATGCTTTACTTAAAGATTAGAGTGTCAAACACAACAGACCTTTCCTTTTCAGCCCAGGACTTCTGAAATGCTCCTTAATTAGCAGCAGACACTATGAGTATGTCCATCTGTTACCACCTATAACTGTTCCACCATGGTAACTATATGGGCAGCAGGAGTTTGGGAGTGAAGATCTTCCAGCTCAAACCCACAAATGCAAATGTTACTGGAGCAGCCAGAAAGCCCAAGAGGATAAGCTCTTTAAAAACGGGAACGAGATCTTTCCTTGGCCTCAGGCCCTGACTGAGGATGGTGGCTCCAGCAGCAACCAGAGCTTGAAGAATATGCATCTACAGACAACTGTCACACAACAGGCACCAAAGGTTTTGAGTGAATGTGCAGTGGTGGCCACCAGCTCCTCCTGAGTGCACAGATGTCACCATGGGGACATTGATAGCTCCTTTGCTATTAGGAGATACAGAACCTCCAGTCTCTTCTCCACAGATGTTCTCTTCTGGGGCATAACTGCTGGCTTAAGGTAGTTCTGTGCTGGCCTGACAGGAATGCATGGGGTTAGGATGAGAAAATAATCCCTCCTTATCTAGAAGAGGTTACCAGCAGAACTGCAGCAGCTTTTCTTGTGTTGGTGTATTCTGTTTAGGACAGTGGTCTGGCAAAAATTCAGCTGCTGAGATATTTCACATCAAAGCATGGGGTGGACGAGAGCTCTGGAGGTCTCTGGTCCAGCCCCCTGCTCAAAGCAGGTCAAATCAGTGCACGTTGCTCAGGGACTTACTGAGATTTGGGTGTCTCAACAGATGAAGATTTCAAAACTTCCTGACTACCTGAGTGTCCTCTGCAGGACTCACACCACTACCTCAATGTTCTTCTCGAGCTTTAGAGAACCAAAGATAATTTACACAACTGATCTTTGTTATTCACATAGACACAAATGGTAATACGATTGCCAGAGACATCGATGCATGGACACACCAGGGCAGGATGCCCAGCTTTCCAGGAGACATAGGCACCAAAACAAGCAAATGTCAAAGTAACACTGACATAGGAGAGCTCCAAGAAATATAAATGACTCACCTCATATAGCTAATTGGTAAGGTCCAGGATTGGCCTCCTTGTTGAAGCAGGCTGAGCTTGATGAATATGCAGGAAAGCCAAGTAACTGCTGGGATATTTTTTCCCCCTGCCCTGCACTTCTGCACGTCTTAATATTTGCTGCGCTTCCTGGAAATTGCTTCCATTCTGTATTCAGTTCAGATAACAGCAGAGCAGAGGAGACATATGCTGTGGTTGACAGGAAAGAGATTGCTGGAGTTGTTCTTAAGGCTGGAAAAGAAAATAACAACAGCAGAAGAGGAGTATCTTCCCCTATGAGGAGTTCATCCCTGCAGAACACGTACAGCTATGTGCCACTATGGGTTACGATTCGATCCTCATTTGAAATCAAGCACAGGTTTTATACTGCTGCCCATCATTGTACTATTACATCTCCTGTCTCTCCACATGGAAGCAGCTTTCATAGAAGTGTCTCTAGTGGGGCTGTTTCCCATTTGAATCTGTCCAGCCTGGTGCAGCTCTGGATGTTTTGCAGAGGAATGAACAAGCTGTCAATGTCTGCGCCATTCTGTACCAACTTCTGATCTCTCCAGGGTGATATATCGTGGCGTGGCTTCTTCTGAATGAGAATGGCTTTATTCCTCTTCTGCTCCCAACAACACATATTGTCACCCATTAATGCTTTGAGTTCTGATGAAAACCAGCAAGTGGAATCTCAGGAACTCCGGGCCATCTAAACCTATGACCGAATTTCTATTTTAAAGCAATGGCCAAGTACAATGCTGGCAAACTGTCATTGCAGCCTTTCTACCATGGAATTCCTTGCTCCAGGTACCTTGAATGTTGCATAAGAAGAACCTGGAAATAACTCAAAGTATTGATTACTCAACTCCAATCTCCAAAGTTTGAGATGATGGGTGACTGACTGAATGAGATGATAAGATGAGAATGAATGAATAAGGTAATAGGAAAATGAATGGGAGAAATAGTAAGGAAGAGAAGCACATTGGCATTAACAGAAATGGCTTCAAAGGGTTTTGAATCTGGCCCAAGGTGAATTCTACATTTCCAGCTCTCAGAAGGTGACCTCTCAAAGTTTCCTCTTGTTTTCTGTTTGTTTTTATCAGGGCACAAATACTCCTGGATTTAAAAAGCAGCCGCATTAGATTTGGCTGGCAACGAGGAAAAGGGGAATTGAAATGTGAACTGTTTTAAATACCACATTTTATGATATATGGTCTCCGACAACACATTGTCTTTCTGTGGAGTGTTCTGTGTGTGGTCCTTAAATCCCTTTTCATAAATAAAGCCATCTGTCTCTTTTGAACTATAGCAATTCTAATTTAAAAACTCAGTATTTGCCAATGTCTACAAATCATTAGCTCCAAAGCTGTGAAAAACTTCCCTATCTGGTGCACCACTCGGCAGTCTCTGGCAATCTCTGTGTTTTAAAAATTATGCCCGTTTGTTGCAAACATCCATTTTTATGAACGATATGTTTTGCTTTGGATATCAAGTCATTTGAAAGGTGAGAGTGAGATGACAAAAAAAAGCCTAGCACTCAACGCCCTGTCTGATGAAAACATCTCGCTTGGGGACCTACCTGGATAGAAGTGCTGGAATAGACAAACTATTCACTTCACTTCTGTGCCTGTGGTTTGTTTCCTTCCCAAGAACAAAGAGAAAGGGACAGACATCATCATTCTGAATTAAAAAAAGAAAGAGATTTGCATCTGAATAGATGTTACTAACAGGTTTCTGCACAGAGGCCACCCTCTGCCTGTAAGAGGGACTCTCCACGATCTGGGTTGCTGACAGCAGGAAGGTTGGCAGATGGAGGGCAAAGGAAAACATCCACTTGGAACAATTTTTCCCCATCGAGGTGTAATTTTCGACAGTACCTACACAAAACCTTTGTGATGCTTCACTGACAAGATCAAAATAGTTAAGCACATTTTGGTGTCCAAAATATGCTTTAGTGAAAAACGTTTTCTGAGGTGCTGAAGTACTTTGTGATGGTGCAAATGATCCCCAGGGAGAGGCAAAGGGATCCCCTCCTGCCTGTCACCCAGTCTGCTGCAGGAAACCAACAACCCATCGCATTTCTCTGAGGAGCTGTGCAAAGAGGCTCACAGGGCTAATGCTTTTGCCGACCATAAAAGATGACTGAAAATGAAGGGAAAAGCATCCAGTGTCTTCCTTGATTCGAATATACTGCACAGAGGGAAGAGCTCTTCTCAACCCAGATTTCCAGCTCTGTGACTGTGACACAAGACCTCACACACTTATAACTAAGATATTTAAATGTGTGCTAAATGCACTGAAAGAGAACAACAAATCCAGTCCTTTCCAGGGGTAAGTGGGAGCCAGGAGGTCTTTGTTTTAACTGTGATTCAGCAAAACACGTAGTGGATTTCCTGAGAGATTAACAAGATTTAAACATAGTTGTGAGTGGCTTGTTGAACTGGGCTGGGTTACAGGAGTTTTTAGAAAAATCACTTGCCACTTTTTAACTCTTTAAACATCTGCAACATGGAACCGATGGTGGTACATGATGGTACCATACCTGCCAGTACAGCTCTGAGACATAAACATCATTTTAACCTTTTCTGAGAATCTTTAGAGGAATTTCTTAAAAAGAAAATTAGCCTGCTCTAAAATAAGGATATAATGGTTGGACTTGATGATCCCAGGGGTCTTTTCCAACCTGAATGACACTATGATACTGTGATGATACCTTAAACCTCATTTACCTGTGACTCTCTGTTTTCCTATTCTCTCTCCCTAACACTTTTTTTTGGGTAGCAGATTCCTCTTTTCACCAGGAAACAAGGGGATTTTTTACAAAGACGTCTGGGACATGAAAAGTAGCTGCATGTCCACCCGCTTCCCAGCAGAGTTTGTCTGTCAACTATCCTGATTCGTTATCTCATGAGGCATCATGGGGGGTGGGAACAGGGCTACCTTGTGTTTGCTATCCAGACAAGTCAGGGCTGACCCTGTAGGTAATAATGAGAGACTTCTCCAAAAAGAAAGGTTACAGACCTCAACCTAGCACTTAAATTCTGGGCTAGATTTAGAAATCTTGGGTAACCAGTTTTATTTTCTAGCCCTGGTTATTATAATGCTGACATGAGTTGAGTTAAACCTCCTCAAAACCAGGTTGTACACCCCAGCTTAAGACAGTGGTAGCGAAACTTTAGCTGACTGGAGCACTACCCACACTACAGCCACACAGGCTGGCTCTGGCAGAAACTGGGGAATGTGACCTGAAGAATTTTCTAGATGTTGCAGCAGGGTAATGGATGTTGACTGGTGGGATCGTAGCTTGCCGGAGAGTTTAAAAGCAAAGTACAGGAAAGCAAAAAAGCATCAGAGACAGCCACAAAAAACACTGTCAGAGTGAGACCTCAAAAAATCCAACAGTCTACTACAGCAGGGACTCAATTAGCTGTCAGACTCTACTGTGATCAATATGCTTATTACAAATAAGAGAACAGGGCTTGGTGCATTACAGGCTGCCTCAAAGTGAAAAAAGAGGGAACCTGGTTTGTAAAAAGCAAATTTTTGTTTCCCTGGATTTGGTAAAATCTTTCATCTGGTGCTGCTTTTAGCAAGGGAAAAGACAAGGTGTGGATGAGCCTGCCTGCTGCTGAACCCACAAGTGTGGGACAGATAAGTGAAGTACTGCTCATTCATCACTTAAAGCAGAGCAGCAAGGAGGGGGGAGGCTGGGATTTGCCAGCCTGTGCCTCTGCTGCACGCAGAGGGATTTCTATCTCTAGGGCTGTTAATACAAAGCCTTTCAAAGGCAGTGAATTCTCTTCAGAAATAGGGAGATAATGAGGCTGTTTCCACTCAACACTGCATTTAGATAGAAAAACAAAACAAATAACGCTGTCAAGATCTATAGCAAATACATTATAAAGGGCACTAGGACATTTGTATAAAGAACTAAAAAGGACCTGCTGTAGCAAACACACTTTACTTTTATGACTTTAACTTTAGGGCCTGAAAGGCACCTCATTAATGATTAGAGGGATACAGATGAGCCATAACAGTCTATATATCCTTGTAAATGATATACAGGGAGAGCTAAAAGATGGTGCATTCCACTCTCCAGCAATGTGCTTTTTTTCCTTTTCCACCTCTTTCTTTCTTTCTCAGTCTTCCATCTCAAAGGCAGCAACTAAAACTTATACTGACTAACTGTGTAGTAACTTAGTCAAATAGCCAGCCACTTCTAGTAGGTGGCATAGGCAGCTGGTCTGGGCTAGAGCATTATGGTAATAAATACCCAGACGTCTGGAAGGAGCCTGAGGTCTCACAACAGTGTCACTCACACGGTGACCATGGGTGACATTGCTACTCCCTGCCGGTCAGCGCTGTCAACAGCCCATTGGCACCGTGCTGGCTCGTGTCTCTGAAAGGGTCACCGCTCAGCCTGTTTCCAGTCACCTGGACTATTAGGGATTTGCTAGTTTTGCTGCTTGTGCACAGCTGGCCCAAGGGCACGACTTACCTGATGTCCCCATGGAGATGCAGGTCTGGCCGTGGACTCACTGACCTCTGCTGCAAAGGGCACACGAGTGAGTTTGGACACAGGAGTTGTGCTCTGAAAAAAGAAGAAGCTTCACATTTTCTAGAAATGCTTTTATTTCACAGTCTTCGCTTTCAGGAGCCTTTCCTTATTTCTGAATTTCAAATGCAGTAGATTACCAGTGGAGTAACTTTGTTTATGGTGTTTGAAAACAATGTGCATTTTCTAGCAGAAGCCAGCTAAGAACACAGGTAGTGTCGGTTCTTGCGGACAGACAAGTGACACAATTAACTCATTAAGTCACAGTAACTCAGTCTCTTTGGATCACTTGACTTTATGCTAAAAGACAACCCATTCATCAGAAACTTGACTTCCTTCTGGACACAAAGAGATAGAAGGAAGAAGGAAGGGGGGAGAAATGACAAGGCAAAGGAAAATTACGTGACTTACTCAAGGTCATAAGAAGTCTGCAGGACCAGCATGGCTCAGCTCAGTACTGAACGCCAGCACCGAGTCTTAGTGCCAAGAAAATGCCTCCTCTAATAAGCAGGGAAATGTGCATTTGACATCAGGAGGCAAAGAACTGTTCTCCCTTCAAGATAAAGAAAAGGGCAGTTGTGGCTACTGGCCTTGGTTGCACTGACAGCTCAAACCTTGACCAACCTCTCCAGACCAGGGCTAGCAGAAAAGTCTTATTTCTTTGGGGTGACAAACACTGAAAGAGAAAGCTTGTCCAACACAGGGGCTGTCTCCATGGTTGAGATGCAAGTGATTCCTGCTGCAAAGCTGGCAAAGCTCAGTGAGTAAGCCAGAATGGGTAACTCTAGCAATATTATCCAGGGTAAAAAAAAAAACCAACCAAAAGTGAATCTTTCCAACCATGGCAGCTCACTGCACAGCAAAAAGGAAAGCAGCGGAGCTGTTACATCCCTCCACTACACATTAGTCTCCAGCTGTGGTTTTTGGGTGGTCCTTACATGGCTATTAACAAAGTTACAGAAGCCCCAAGGCTGCTCCAATGCAACACAATGAGAGAGCCTGGGCAACCCCATAACCCTGCATTGCCCTCTGTGGTTTTCTTGGCCTGCAGCAAACAGAAAAATGTGCAGACTAAGGTCGATGGATCCCCAGGGCTTCTTGAAAGCTGCTGTTGTGCAAGCACCTTGTGATTTCAGAGCTGACTTCTCCATTCCCATGCCGTGTAATTCTCTCTTTATGGAGCTCTTACCTTGGGGGAAATGGGTTTTATTGCAAAGTCAAAAGGTAATTTTTACATAGACTCCATTACCTGTTTATAATTAAAACCATAAAATCCCTTTGTAGGAGGCTTAATAACTTCCCCCCACACCAAAAGAGGTTTTCATAAAAAGACTCATTAAAAGTACTCACAGCTAATGCTGTAAAATGAAGAGAAATATAGATAGTGATTGGGACTTATTTCAGCATTTAAAAATAGACATTTTCCCCCATTCATTTTTACAGCTCAGAGTGATACAAAACCAGCAGGCCAGTCTTTGCCTTTTGGGTCCTTGTCCCCTCCCTCTTCTCTCTTCAGGAGGCAGCTTGTCCAGAAGAAGTGCCCGTGTCTTACCAGGGTTGTGAGTAGGAATATTTTCTGACCTTAAGACTGCACTGGGAGGTTGAAGCCCAGCAGCTCGTACAAACTTCTCCATGTCCTGTTTGCTTCTCTTGGCCTCCCACCATTCCTAGTTGCAGCAGCACAGGGGGAACATGAGCAGTAGGCATCAGTTTCTCTGAAGCTGGATGGGATGTGTAAATAGCACAAAGATGAGAAAGTTGGTTTTGTGTAAGGATTACCCCAAATAGTCAAGGCTTTTATGGTTGCAGTATTAAGCAAAAAAGATGCTAGAGTACAAGTATTAGACCACTCCGTCTGAGCTGGTTCTGGGACAGTCAGTGGCCTGGAGGAGCTGCACTAGTCCTTTTCTAGTTTTGAAGAATGAAAACAAGCAAGAAAAAAAAATACAACAACAACAACAAAAAAAAAAAAAAACCCTAAACAAACCTTTAGCAAGGTTTCTAAAAATAGGCTGTGGGTATCATACAAGCAGTTTGACCTACAACCTACAACCTTCAGGCAGCTCAACCAGAGAACAAAGAAGCCTTACCCTGCAACCATCTTTGGTCTCTGATTCGTTGTCCTTTCAAACAACATTATCTCCAGCTCGGATTTCCAGCCTGTGTTTATTCTTTTTCCCTTCCCCTAATCAACACATCCTTATTGTCACGAGCACTCAATAATGTCACCTTGGCAGCAAATTATGTGAGCAAATGAGATAAAATTGGATAACTTAAGTGGTAGCACAGCGGAGGTCAGTCCCTGCTCATGCCAAGTTCATGGGTTAATAGGCAAGAGTCATCATTCCACACTTCTGCAAAGGAGGGTAGATCTGTACGAGCCTGGGAAAGTCCGCTCCCTTGCAAGCCTGGCTTAAAACAGATCTTACCTTTAACAGAAGCAGAATGAACCGAGGCTCTCCTTGAAGTCAGGAAGTTTGGAACCATAATTTGTGGAACACCACGCTCTGAATTTTGCCCTGCTTACAGGCTAATGACTATCTAGACCTGTTTAACCACTGAATTGTTGCATTTCATTCCATCTTTCCTAGCTAAGTACTGATTTTCTTACATTTACATTCTTCACTCACAATCATGCCCATAATATCTTGAGGTGTTTTGTGTAAATCATGGCCTGTCAGAAGTGCTGACTCATGGGGGAACCAAGGTTAAAGAACCTTTATTTATGTCAGAGAAATTGATCCCTTGTAATTTAAAGCCTTCCTGCACCACTATTTATCTTATGCCTCTTACTTCAAGTCTTTGTCCCACATCTGGGCCATGGCAGGTGGAGAGCCATGTATCTGTCAGAACAGTAAAACTGTCTCATTGCTCATTTTTGGCCTCCTTGACCTTGCGTGCTCACCTTACTTTATTAGTACAGTTCTTTAAAACTTCTGAAAAAGCAAAATATTCCCCCTTGATGCCCTCCTTCATTTAATACAGTAGCACTTCTAATGCCTTTTTCAAGTTGGAGCAACCTCTCAACTCCCTCGCCCCTGCCACCTTCCCACTTCTTTCTTCTTTATTGCTTTTTTTTTTTTCTCCCAGCTGACACACAAAGTCCACTTCTCTCTTGAGCTTCTGGCCTTTTAGCTTCATCCTTATGTCATTTTGGCATACAAATAGCCATCACTGTTAATCCCATCTGACTGTTTCCTTCACTTGAGGGCTGGGTTACTTCAAAACTCCTTCTAACACGTCTTCATCCCTGCAGGAGTGCGGCAAACGAGACTCATTTAATCACTCAGTCTCCTTTGTGCAGTGTCTCCTACCATGATTGAGGGGGTTTCTTGATTTTATGCTGTTCTCTGTGGCCTCAAGGACATTCTTCTCCATGAATACATGCCTTTTTGCCACCTTCTGCTTTCTTTATCCCCACAGCCAACATCACAACAGTCCCATCCCTTCAGACTCCCAAGGGGGAGTCAGTCAAACCAGTAAACTGTTGGCCATTCATCCCACACAAGACTTTTTTTGCTCTGCAGTGGGATAAACATGATGGAGAGCAGAGCACCCATTAAAGTGGCCTTGGGGCTACACCTGCACCCCCATGTCTCTGACCAGCAGCAAACCTGTCCCATTTGCTAACAGATGCAGTAAGTCAGCTGCTCCCACAGCAGCCAGGAGACTGACACTGATGGCTGTAAAAAAAGAAAAAAAAAAGCTTTCTATCTTATTTATCTGTCCCCAGCACACGAAGGCTCCTTGTAATCTTGGTCTGTAGCTTGCTGCTTTTTCTCTTATTATTTGTAACTCATTCTTCTAGAAGCTTCACAGTAATTTGCCTTGGTGGATTTTTCCATTGATTTCTCTTTCCCCACACCTTAACCCTCCTGGGTACTCAGCCTGTAAAGAAGGGGGTAAGGCCCCCCTGTCACAACAGGTAGTGTACCCATTTCAACTGGACCCTGAGCCAGGCAGGGCTCATGAGTAGCAATGGACTAATAGTCACGAAAAGGCCTCTCACAGCTGCCCCTGCCCTTGCTGCACCTTAGGCCTCAGGTTTTCCTCAAGAAAGAGGAAAGCCTGATCCTAAAGAATTCATACAGAAAGCTGTGATAGATTACATTGAAAGAATGGAATTTATCAGCTGTATGCAACAAAAAAGCGACCACAACAGGAAAGAAACAGAACTTAGATTGAATTAACAAGGCTGGTGATGGGAGAGGAGCCATTTACAGGCAGATTAAGCAAACCAGTCATGTTACAACATGGCTTTTGCTGTGTATTATTTGTACTTAACTGCATTTCCACTCGCTTCTAAAGGAAAAGGGCATTAAACTCAACAGAAGACAGTGAACACTAGAGGAAAGTCTGAAGCTATTTGAAACACCTCACAACTGCTCTTATTAGGAACAGGAGAAATTCCAGCTTACTGGGAGTGGAATTCAGAGGCTTTTAGTTATAAGCCTGATTTCAGCAATCTGCCTCCTGCCCTGAGGAAGAAGGGAAATCTCAGCCCTCCTGTGCTGGTGCTCAGCCCAGCTGCTTGCAAGCACCCAAGGTTGGACTCAGCTCATCAAATGCAGGAGGGACCACCACGTTCAATAAGGCTGATATATCATTTACAAGATGCTGTGAGATAGAATATGCAGTAATCACACCAAAGCACAGCAAAACAGAGACAAGACAGGTATGAAAAATTGTAGACTGATTAGTAATTTGTCATAGACTTACAAGGAGTTTACCAAAGTTGGAGGTAATGAAACAACATGCACTTTCTGTGTCTTCAAACCAACTCAGGCATTGAGTTTTCCATTTCAATTTCAGGAAAATAAATAGCAGTGGTAATTGATGAACAGCTCTGAAATATCTTCCCATGCCTTTTCAGTTCCTGATTCTACCATAGGAGAAAATTTCCCCAACAAACAGTTTATTGATTGTCCATTATGCATTTTTCCTTCTGAAGTTGTTAAAATGCCATCCAGATGTCAGACACAAGATACTAAACTAGAAATTCAGTGAGGGAAGAAAGATATCTTTTTGCTGCAGCATCACACCTGACATTCACAAATCCAGACCCAGTTTTACCCCTAAAACTTCATTTATCCTTGCTGTACCTCCCCATTCATAACAGAAAAGCAAGAACAGTTCCAGTCCCATGGCCTTTGGTATCAATTATGAGTACGGTGAAGTAAGGACCATGTTTGTGGGATGGTCTGGAGAATGCCTAACGTGACAGAGCTCTGACTTGGGGGTTGCAGAAATGATTGTAATACAAAACAATAAATTATAATAATAGCTGAACTGTGATTTCTTCCTCTTGGAATGGATGGCTCAATTTCCCCTCCACCCTTCTTCTTGTTTGTTTTTTAATTTCAGGCATCTGCAGTCCATGGCCATACTTATTTCTCCCTCCATAAAATGGCTTCACACAGTACTCTGGATGATGCTTAGCAATGTGAGCAGTAAAATAATAAAGGTCAGTTAAACACATGCAGGTACTGTCTCACTGTGTGACTTTTTCTTTTTTCTCCTTTTTTTTTGTTAAGGTCAAGCACTGACATATTTTAAGTTTTAAATACAGTAGGTTAGTGCTCTCAAATTGAGATATTAATAATGCTGGCTAGCAAATTGCATTTAAGATACAAATGCCTTCTGTATAAGTTTGATCAGTTCTGTCAATGTGCCTCATTCCTGCGTCTCCTCAGTGCACAAGGAAGGCAACTCCTGCCAACTTAACCATTACCCTGTAATCACAGAGCCAAAAACCTGACCCCTCGCTCGTCTCAACTTGCGCCCAGAACCTTAAAGTCTGGATCACCTTTCCACCCCAGCCTTGTGCCCCAGAGCAGCACCTCATTACTTTTGTTCCTTCCAAAGAACACATGCAAAGAAATTAGTATGAAACATCTCATTTTTCCACACAAAGGAAGGAGAAAGACAGCCCAGAACAAACAGCTTCCTACAGGAACCGCAGCCGCTTCAGCGCGCAAAGGGCGACATGTGCATACAAATGGTGCCTAATTAACTGCTTAAGGAGAGATTAGTTGCCATATGTTGCCAAGAATGATGGGTGTGCTTTCAGTGCAGAATTAATCGATTACAAATATGCCAGCTCATGAAATATACTGCCAGGAAGATGGGCTGTCTTGCACCCTGGGGAACAGAGGGAGAGGAGCTGGGGGCTGCATGTGTGCTGAGGCGGTTGCCCCAGTGCTGCTGTGGGAGGGTGGGGTACAAGGTGCCATGATGGAGGAAGAGCTGGGTCTCAGTACTCAACTATTTCTTCACCCAAGCCAGATGCCTTTCATAAAGAATTTCTTTCTGTCTGAACTTTGGAGAAACAGGGGATGGGGGAAGACAGTTTCAGCTCTTGATGTTCACAGGAGGGCATGGTTGTGGCTGGCACTGGAAAAAGTGGTTATGCCCTCCCTGGCTATCCCCTAACCAGATACCTGCCCATTCCCATTCAGCCCTCACGTCACCCTGCAACTCCTTTTGCTACATAAAGCTAACCAAGGAAAAAGAATGGTGTTCTGCATCTCAGAAAGCTCAATGGACTTGTTAAGGGCTTAGCAGGGCTGAGGCATTGCCAGATAGAGAGAAATGATGGGGAAGGACCATACCATAACATGAGCTCATCATCAAGATAAGCTCAGCTGCCTGTTTCAGAAGGGCTTTATCCCATATGTGGTAATGAGGAGAAATCATTTAATCCTTCTCACCTCCTTTCTGCTAAAATGGGTTATTGATATATCCCACCCTTGCCCAGTCTGGCATGGCTAAATCCCTAACTGGCCCTTTATTGCCATGGTTCTGGGGCCCTGTGAATGGGAGAAATGCAAACTGTAATTCACACAGATCCCTCACTTTCTGAAATCACAAATTGCATCAGTTGCAGGCCTTAAGCAAAGAGCAATGAAAAGACTCCACCGTGGTGCAGAACAGTCTATTAAAGTCTGAGCTCCAAGATTGGTTCCCCAGAGATTTCCCCTCTCTTGCCAAGACTGGCAGGCCTGAAAGGAAGTAGGGCACTGCCCCAAATATTGGAGCAGCAGATTATACTGCAGGTTTTGTACCATTGAAGGTGGTATTATAATGAAGAATAGATGACAAAGCAGTCACTGTGAGCGTCAAAAAGGTCAAGTGATCCTGTGCTTTCTTAGGAGCAATTTGTGTGGTGTTTCAGTAACATCTGAAATGGAATAATCTCATGCAGGCATCGAGAGCTCTTGTTTTACTCTTTCCTGGACCTCAGTAGGAGATGTAAAACCGAGGAGATTTGTTAGATGTTAAACAGGAGCAAAAGAAACTATCCTCCTGCTTCCCCAGTCTTGTCAACTTCTCCTCCCAGCACAGTTTTAAATGCCTGCCTCACACTCAGCCTGAATCTCATCCCACTCTTTTACATACACACAAAAGTAATGTACTCTATATAAATGCTCATCTGCCTCCTAGTGCCACTTAGCACCTGAAAAAGTAAGGAGGAAATAGAACCAACAACACTGAATGATACAAAAAGTCAAGATACTACCAGCTTAAAATACCTGATGCTGAAAATGGGATACAAACCATGGAGATCTGGGGCTTTGGTATGATTCTGGAAGTTTTAACTACAGGAGCCTAAGGAGCTAAGAACTGAGAATTGTTGTGCTATTAAAAAAAAAAAAAAATCTACTTCAGTACAGAAAATGTTAAAGCAACTTTTAAAACACAGCCAGGAGGCACCTAAATATTACATTAGAATGGGCCATTGAGCATCACAGCGGCACCAAAGGAAGGGAAAGTTATCTGGAGCACAGAGAAGAAAATTAAAAGGTAGAGGGAAAATACGTAAGAGAAAGGTATGAAAAGAAATGAAAGGGAGGAGACCTGCTCCTGCACAAGTCTTAGGACATCTTACACGCACACAATGCCTCTTTAGCAGAAAGTGATATGTTTTGACTTTAAATTTAGGCTTTCAAAACTCTGCTGTTGAGTACAGAGACTGCTGTCTGGAGCAGGTTGAGATCCAGCCCTACACGTGCAGTGTCGCTCCTCAATTATCGGCAATAATTGTGGTTGCCAGTTTGTCACCCCTGGGATCTTGTAGTGGATTTAAGCAAACAGAAGCATTAATAAACTGAACCCCATCCAGTAACAAACTGCAAATACCTTCAAAATTACCCAAGTCAGGTATAAGATTAGCTCCAGAAGACAGGGAGTGGGAAAAGTTATTACAGGATCATCAAAATCCCACAAAACTTGATGCTTTCTGTTCAGATGCAACTCTACCAAAAAGCTGCACCCATGCCAGCCTAGATGCCATTTACAATGCTCTGCAGAAACAACAAACACATTTTTTAGAAGATAAGGCTTTTCACAGGCTTCTTTATTATCATTACACTAATTATTCTGGGATATTCATTCCTTTCTTGTTCAAGATACCTGGAAAATTCATAATGAAAATGAATACAGTATCCTTCCTCTCCCTACTCCTTTTGAGGAAATTGTAAAGTCTCTCTCTTAGGAGGCTAAACGTAAGGCACTAAATACAGACAGACAAGAGATTGTCACTTATATTCAGTGTTTTTACAAAATCCAGTAATTTATAGAAAAGCAAAGTTCTTCAATATGACCTTTTAGGTACTAGACAATTTATTTCAAGTGGGAGAAAGAGGAAAAAAAAAATCAAGAGGACTTTTTCATAATAGTATGAAGTGCACTTAGTAAGAGAAAGCTGTTGAAAACACTTACATACTATTTTAGATCTTTCTGCTGTTGCCCATCACCATGGTATCAGAACAACTGAAATGTAAAGTAGATTAGCAAACTCTAAGTCCCTGTGGGGTTTCTGGTTCTTTGTCATTTCCCATGTGAAGTGAGTCCACGTGTACTTATTTCCAGTGAGGCTGAAAGCAAATTTTGTTTTTCTACAGTGCTGCAGGAGGATGGAGCTACAGAAATTTCCTAAATTGGTCAGACTTCAGCTTTGTTCACTTTCCTCTGGAACCTTACTCTATAATCAGGCACCATTTTGGACAGGATACCTGTACTTCAGGATCTGAAACGGGTACTTTTGATTCTCTGAGGTCCAGATAGGTGCCATGAGGTGTCATATGTGTGTCTTACTTCAAATACCTCTTTTCTAGAGCTGGATGGATTAATTTGCTCACTGGTAATTCTGAGAAATTACTCAGGTGCATGTGAATTCATGACACACGTATTTGTATTGTGTTTTGTTTTGGGGTTTTTTGTTGTTTGTGTGTGGGGTTTTAGGGTTGTTTTTTGGTTGGTTGGTTTCTTTTGTTTTTTACCAGAATAAACACCCAGTCCCTGTCATGTTGCTGCAGCTCTCCTAATATGACAGTGAGGACCATCACTGTCAGAGTTATGTGATGTAGCTATTATTACAGAGAACATTACATCTCAAATGGTGGGATTTTGTGGTCATCTTGTTGCACTGTACAAAATTATGTTTGAATAGAAGTAACAATGAAACATTTAGAACCCTTACATAAAACATATAGGGAGAAAAGAACAAAATAATGAAGGAAGAGGAACAAAAAGACTTGAGGAAATTCTCCAGTGCAGCTTATTCCCTCGCACAACAGTTCCCATTTCTCCTACAGTCTGATCCCCAGTAAGTCTCCCTTGTTCATACAGTCTTTCTGAGCCTATCTGCACATGGGTGGGTTGGGGCCACGGGACTGGGCACCCACTCCCATCCACCCCTGGCAAGGGAGGGCACAAGCTCTGAAAGTTTCTTGTGAATGCTGATAGGTAGGAAAGTTAGGAACTGTTCCACAGAACAAGGGAACAATCAATTACTGCAGTTAGTACATTCAGGGAAATTATTAACAAAGCAGAATTTCAAGAAAGTCTTCTGAGGCTGCAGGGAAAGTTATCCTTAGAATAGTTTAGCCTAAGGTTTTTACATGTTTTGGGGCACTACATGTAAAAGTAGCATCTATTTAAAGAGATTACAGAGCCAGCATAATTCATTCGGAATCACTACAAAATAAAGTGTGAGGAGAAAGAACTTTAAAAAATTTAAAAAGGAATGAAATCAATGCCTTGAAGATAAATGTAACTAAAAAAAGGGTTAAGACAATCATTACTCAAGGAAGACAAGTCAAATTATTACTGCTTTGATGCATACAGAAAAAAAACTTGACAACTACAAGGAACACCAAAGTATCACCATTATCACTGAAGAATATGTTATCAAAAGAGAATTTGGTCCCTGTTTTGTCTATTGCATTCTGAAATCTTGAAGAGTAGTGACTTGATTGAGTTGGCCTCAAAGGATGTCAAGCAGACCAGAAAAACCCAGGAGATGATGTATGTACGAGTGAAGGGCTCAGCTCTAGAAGAGCTCCCTGAAGGCAGAGCCGTGTAGCTCCACAAGCCCTCTGAGCAGCTAACTATGGATCAGGGAAGTCACAGGGATGCAAAGTCTCAGGGATACAGGTATTTTTGCACGTCCAACCATTAAATCTGCTTTGATGTAACAAGATAATAAGAAGAATGTATTTAGAAGAGGATATGAAAAGCCAAATATCAAGAAGCAGAGATTTAACTAAAGGTTATAGGGGTTCTAAAGAGAGATTATAGAGGAAATGGAGACAGGTTTCTCCCTGATGTGCACAGTGAAGGGGCAAGAGGCAATGGTCACAAGTTGTAGCAAAAGTACTGGACGTCAAAGAAAATTATTCACAGAAGTGGGGCAGCTGGAACTTGTGCCTCAAAGTCTGCGAAGTCTTCATCTGCGGAGATATTAAAACCTGCACTAAAGACCTCCAGAGGTCCCTTCCAACCTAAACTACTCCGTGCTTTGGAAAGATGGAGGGAAACCTGTCTCGTGCACATACTTTTTCTAAATACACCAGAGGATGCTGGATCACCTGATGAAATCAGATGAATTCAGAGAAGTCACTGAGGCTGAAGGACCTACACACCCAGCAACCTCCCAGCGTCTCACCTTGAATTCAAGGCTGCTGTTTCAGGCTTAGTTTTTCCAGCAGCCCCTATCCCAAATCTGAAACCTCAGGAGCTGGAGGAGTCCTGTGCCGGTCTCAGCATGACCTTGCTGGGCTCTGTGCACTGGAGCTGCCTTTGGGACAGAGGGAAGAAAAGGAGAGAAAGGAAGAAGCTGCCTATTTCTACACGATAACTCACCTAAGCAATAGAGCCGCATCTCTCTTTTGGCACCAGGCTGGTTTTGAGCACACAAAGCTCCTGTGTTATTGTGCATTCAGCCTGCCCACAGCACGGGCCATGTGTTGGCATTGGCAATCCCCCTGTCTCTTCACAAAATACTGCTGAAAAAGTGTTTCCTGAGGTTAAATAACTGCAAAACATTTTAAAATATCAAATGATCCAGTGAATTAAAACATTTTCAAAAGAAGAGATAAATTAAAAAAAAATAAAGAAGAAAAAAAATAAAATGTGGTGGCTTTGTTAGGGAGAAGCATTATTAGTTTTTCTTTTATTGTTTGTCCCAATCCACAGAGCAGGGGAGAAGCAGAAGGGACTATTTCACACACTAGTACAAAACTGGAGACACAGGGATTAGGATTAATCTTTTGTTGTGCTACTCTGCTTCCCCCATGCTCCTGGCCCAAGCCTCTTCCTTCCCTGTACAGATGAAAGACTTAGCTCCCTCCCTGAGCCCAGCTTTTCTGTCCTTTCCACGCAGAGACAAGTTCTGTTAAGGCCACTTCTCACATTTTGAGGTTGAGACGGGATACCTGTGTGCCTGCAGCATCGATTCTTCACTCACCTCCCCAGCGTGGCCACATTTGGTTTGATTATCAGACCCACCACGGCTTGGTCAGCTTCAGAGGATGCTCATGTTGGAGCTTGGGCAGCGAAGGGTGACCTGAGTGTTCCTGCACCTGGCTTCAGGCAGGGGATAGAATCATAGAATGTACTGGGTTGGAAGGGACCTCTGAAGGTCATCTAGTCCAACCCCCCGTGCAATAAGCAGGGACATCTCCAATGAGGTCAGGCTGCTCAGAGCCTTATCAAGCCTGGCCTTGAATGTCTCTAGGGATGGGGCCTCCACCACCTCTCTGCCAAAAGAACTTTTTCCTAATGCCTAACCTAAATCTGCCCTTTTCTAGCTGAAAGCCATTACCCCTTCTCCTGTCAATCTGGTGACAATATACAGCAGACTCCCTTTAAAGGGCTGATAGATTGTCACACATTGTCACTTGCTTGGGTGACGTAAAGTACTTGCTTGCTGAAGGGCTGAAAAGAACTTAACAGAAATCACAGCAGCAGGAGAAGCAGCAACATGCAACTTGGAGCGGCCGTGCTGCCTTCTGTGCCAGTTCTCACCTCCTCTGGAGCTCCCGGTGCGAGTTCGAGCTCTCCAGGATCCATCTAGGAAATCTGGGCAAGTGAACGTGCACTCATTTGCACAGCCTCATTTCTCAGCCTGGCCAAGCTAATAATAGAACTCTGACTAACTTTCCAAGTTTGTTCCTTTTTCAGTTTAAACCAGACTCCAGCACGACAGCCCCTTCTCTGCCTCAGCTTTTCAGGTTTATGCACTCTTCAGGTGGTCTGGCAGCACATGGTGCTCTTAAGAAGACTGCACAAAGGGATTTGGGTTAAAGAAAAAAACATAGCAAAAGCCCCCACAGATAAAGAAAGAAAGAAAGAAAAGAAACCTTCTTTCAGCAATGGCAGAGAATGGCACAGGGCCACCTGCACATGGAGATGAGATCCAGGGCCGCTACCAACCATCTGGGATTCTTCACCCCTGTGAGCAGCTGACTAGTAGAGGCCGTGCCATGTGCTGGGATGTCTCGTCACCTCCCCACTGCCAGCCACAGCCTGGGCCAAATGCCTCCTAGCTCGGCTGGGTGGGTGGCTTTGGGTTTTTTTCATTGAAGCTTTTGCTCAAAAGCTGAAAGAAGGGGCAGGAAGCACTGAAACATGACTAAGCACTGCCCAGAAAGACCTTGCTGCTTGGATCACGGTGCCTTTTAGAATATCTTTGGGATTGCTCTTCAGTTCCAATAAATTATGATTGGAGGAAATCCAAATGAAGGGTCTAGGGTTGTCTTCCCAGCTCTTTCCTTGTGAAAGCAATTTCCTTTATTGGCATCTTCAAAGCAATAGTAATCTTTCTGAGGGAGGTTTGGCAAAAACATGGAAGGTTTTTATAGCGACAGGGCCAAAGGTTTATAAAAGCCCATTGAAGCCATTGCAATCCAAGGTAATAGTTAGCTATAGACTTTCAGGAGAATTAATATGAGGAAAACAGCCTGGGGTTTCAGCGAGGGGAAAGGCAGAAACCTCTGATTTTTACTGGTACTTCTCATTTTCAGTGCACACACATCACCACCACAAAATACCATTTTAAAAGGGAGCCATGATTTTACAAATAGGCATTTCAGAATATTCATGGTGCTTTAAGGCAATGAATTGTGATAAGTCGTCATTCGTACTCGCCCACCAATCCCATATAATGCCAGAGTTCCCATCATTACCATCTGATACAAAGGCTGTTCAATATGACAGCCCAATGGAATGTTCTTCCCAAGAACCCTTTTGTATTTAGGATAGAGTTAGAGCAAGGGGAAAAAAAAGAAAAACAAGTTTCTGCTGAATTTCAACAGTGCTAACCAAGCAGAGCGAATGATTATCAGCAGAAAATGAAAGACAGTCCTACACAAGGCTCCACAGAATCCTTCGTGTAGGACCCCACATTGTCCAGTAGAATCAGTTCTTCCCCTGATCATTTGTGCTGGAATCCAGGCTGAGCAAGTTTTAAAGCCAGCAAATATCCCCATCTCCAATTGTTTCTCATGCTTGCGATTGCAAGGGCATTCAGACAGGAACACGGGCAGACTATAGCAGAAGGTTTATATTTCTTCAGCATACGTGCTGTGGGGATCACAAAGCTGGGACAGAGTCTGAAGACCTCTTTGCAACTGCATCCCGGGGAGGAAGCCAGAATATTCATTCCTTCTGGACAAAGGGAAATTGCTGCATTTATAAAATGCCATTGTTTATGTTCTTTAAAAATAAAACTGTAACAATTTCTGCTTTGGCCAGAATTTAGTCGGTATGTTGAGCTGAAAGAAAGGAAAACTGAAGCTGGCAAAATTTTGCCTGGAGGCAGCAGTTTTGTTGCTGTTAACAACGCTCATTAGTTCATTTTTAACATCGGTCTCTCTGCTGATGTCTGAGTCGTGTGACAAAAGCAGCCATCAGCATCTTCTCTCCTCCGCTTAGTTCAAGGACTTCTCTTGAGTTCAAGACCAGAAGTAGGAGGTTCACCCCACTGAACAGGACACTGGACACTAATGGGCTGGATAACACGACAGTGCAACCAGTGAGCACGGCACCAGCAGCACCGAGCACGCACACAGAGTGGACTGGGATACTCTGGTACTCCAGAATACTCGCCATGTTACCTCCTTTCTAATCAGACATTGCAATATTGTGCTTTCAAGCATCCATAGATTAATAAATCTGTAAGCTCCTATTTGGTGTCTCCCTCAAATAGCTGCTGGGTGGGATGTTCGACCGCCGCATCGCTGTCATTAGCTCTTGCACACAGAACTCATCAGGAGAGCCCAGTGGTCCTCACTTGGTCCTTTCTCCACGGGCTGCAGCTACTTTTTAATGAAGCAGGTAGTCTGGGAACAGCTTTGCTTGCTATCAGCAGCAGATTGGAACACAACAGCTGGCTGGACCAGGTGTCAAAGGATCCAGTCTGCTCACTGGACAGTGGAATCAGGAGGGCTTCTGTACAATCCAGCTGCTACTGTTTATGGTATTTAAGAAATTGCTCCGAGTCCCTTCACTCTTTTTCTCTGATTCCTTCAATTTTGCAGCATTTCCAGGTCCTGCATCTTCTGGGAAGATCCCACTATTCTGTTTTGAGAATACAGCCACAGCAATGCTCTTGACCTTGTACACCCAGACTTTTTCTCTACACTTTCAAGTGTTTTTTGTATCATTGCAAAGGAAAATTCTGACTCGACACATTTCCGAAGAAGCATGTCTCTACCTGAGGTTCAGGTGAAATTAGCACTTTAGCAATCAGAATATACATTAATGCATTTCTTTATTTTTTTTCCTGCAGCATTACTATAACCAAGGCTAGACCGTCACACTCACATTTTAAAGGCAGCACTTCAAACACAACTCGGAGCTTTCCAATTAGCCTGTCTCAGAGTGGGGAGGGGAGAAGGAAACGAGACAGACAGCGAGTGCCAGTTTGCTAGGAGGTGTTTTGCCGAGTGACACACATCGCATCGCATCCTTACGTGACTTGGTAATAATTCTGTTATACGTGTTTTAGACCTGGAGTAGTCACAACTGTAAAGTATGCTCCTCTTCTCCTTTGGGTGGAAGACAGTCTCCAAAGTTTTAAAGTCTCTTAGATTCCTACTTGGGTGCAGAGCCAAAAAAACCAAACCCTTTAGACAGAAGGGTGCTGGGCTTTGGCAGGACCCAAGGCTGCCTGCTGTGTCCCCTGCTTGTACCGACCCACACAAGTCTCTAAGAAGAAATATTTCCTTTCATCTCATTGTAAATTTTTATTACCAAGATAAAGGTAAAAGTCAGTTTAGACACAGATTTTAGGTTAACACTTCCTTGAAGGAAAGATTGCATCAGGAAAGAGGTGTTTGGGGTTTTTTTCTCCCTCATTTAAAGGACACTAAAATCAGTGATATCATGAGACTAAAAGGTAACTGAGGTAAAATACTGATGACATTTGAGGGAACCAGATTGATTAGACCAGATTTTTCATATTTGCTCAGATTCCTTACCTCCTTTCCAGCCCCTCTTGATTTTCTTTCTGTTTGTAGCTGAAAACACACAACACAAATCATCCTTTCAGACTTGCTTCTACCTTGATTAAAAAAGGAAGAAAAAAGGTGCTTTACAATTCTAATGCTGTAACTGCTGTGCGTATGCCAGAAGTTTGTTCCTACTGTGTCAGCTCATACAACAGCTTGGCCTTATCTACCCAGCACAGAGATTTGAACAGGTTTAAGAGAGCTTTCAGAAATTTAAATTCTCTGTTTACCACCCAGTAGCCTCCTCTGCTTCTGAGCACATAGTTCCTACCATGCTGATGAACAAACACAGCCCCCTCCTAGGGCACAAAGATTCCTGCAAAAGGAGTGATATAAATTGAGTGATTCCTAACTCAGTTCCAGCATGAGGGAGGGGTTGGGGCCCTGGGTATAGCAGAAAGAGGAAAGGGGTTTAAGCATCTCTAAATTCCTCCAGGGGACTGAGATGCCAGACTAAGAAAAACGACGTCACTGTCACCTGATTAACCATGTCCTCACAGCGCCTGCTCAGGGAAACAGCAGTCACAGTCAAAATCAACAGCAAAGTTAGGAAAGGCCTGGGAGAAATTTCCCAAGGCATCAAAATATGGTCTTTGTGATGATGGAGAACCACCCCCACTCCATCTCCTCCAAGTATCACTCCAGTGCACACACCCCGAGCCAATGCCTTCCCAAGATCATGCATACCCCCTCAAGCTTGCTATATAACCCCATGTGAAGTAGCATAAAAGCTATTTACATATATATACACAAAGATAGAGGTGCAAATAGTGTTTACCAGTTGTACACACATACTTTCTACATACAGCTATATAGGACATAAAGGCATGTCCCAACACAGGACAGCATCTACACAAGTTCAACTTGGGCAGGGGGGTGTGTGGATAAAATAAGCCCGGACTGCTGAAAAGTGAAGGTGCAAAATGTCAGCAAGACCAAGATGAGACTGAATCCAAACATCCATGAGTATCCCTTTCCAGAGCCACACCCTGTACTCTGTGATGAACTTTATATGGGGGGGAGGCTTGGGCAGCTTCACACAAGGATATGGTGACCCAATAAAATTGCTTTCCAATGAAGACCACCAAACAGAGAAAGGAAAAAGCAACAGAAAGTCATTTCAGTGCTTAGGTCATTTCAAACTGGATGGAACACATTAAGAAAACATTTAATTTTCATCTTTCCACTCCATGTGAGTACATTTACCAAAAAAAGGTTAAATCCACCTGCAATACCTTTTTTTAAGGTTGCCCCTCAGGTTGAAAGGGTGCAGCATGTTCTTATCAACCCTTCAGAACTTGCTTTGGGACTGATAACTTCTGAGCCTTCCCTTTATTCAGAAGTCTGAGAGCGAGAAAATTGCAAAGAATTGCATCCTGAAGTGAAAAACTTCTCTCCTGAAAATCCAGCACGATTCCCAGGAACAAACATTCCTCTCTGATCTCCTCGTGGTCCCAGCTTGTGAAGGCTGGCCACTGCTGGAGCAGCTCCGTGCAGGGGCCACAGTGGGAAAAGGACTTCAAAAGCAGCAGATAAAAAAAAAAAAAGATAAAGTAGCAGCATTGCTGAAAGGGCAGCATTTTCCACAGACCAATGCATATACAATTCTGACACTATTCAACATGCTTTCAAATCATAACCTGGTAAAACGCCTGGTGCTGACAGAGCTCCAGTCCCTTTCAGCACGCTGCTATCTGCTTTGCATTTCCACAGTCTTAGGGTGGCTTTTTAGCCTGGTCCTATCATCTCCAAGTTGCAATTTGCAAAAATTAGTCTCTGAACCTGCGAGGCTGATTCTCGTAAGCAACAGCAGCAGCAGGAGTTTGTCAAAGAGAATTATTTGCATGTTTACAACCCCAAATGAATTTTGACTCAATACTTGTTCACGGCCTGATGAACGGTTTTGCAGCTATTCTGTTTAAAAAGGGATGTGAGGCTGGGGGAAGGGGATTATTTGCTTTGGACCCTGCACATTAGTTGAGGGTAGGAGGATAGGGAGAGGCTCCGACTTGTCTGAGAGATGCAGAGAGAGCTGGGGCAGGATCAAACTCCCCTCCCCAGACTCGCTTGCTTCTCATTTTCCAACCTGAGCTTGGGCCAAGCCACAGCTTCACACTTCAGTCCTGATCCACCTGCAGGGCAAGCACACCCACACCGAGAGGGATTTGAATTTCTAGAGGGAGGGGGTTTTATTTCAACACCTGCTGGGACAAGAACAATTTTAGCCAGTGAAACGTGGAGTGTGCCAGATTAAAATAAAAGGGTAACATACGAGTAACACAGCAAGTAGTGAACATATACAAGAGATCCCATTCGTTATAAAATGCTTGCAGGGTCTAGACTTCAGTGTAAAAATGGTATGAGAAAAAGCACAGGAGAACTTAGTTCTTTTTTTCATGTGGATACAAAAGAGCTCTGAGCAACACAAGACTGAGCAGCAGATCTCAGTGTTTTGTGCAAAAGATGGGTTGAGGGATGTGTATAGGACTTGCATGACTGGAAGCAATAAACCCCTCCCCATATGTCACAGAAACCTTTCTCCTATACCATGTGTGTTTCTTAAGCAAAGCTTCTGTCTGTAGCAATGGAGAGAGCGGTACCATTGGTACGGAGCAGGCAAAAAAGCAAGATCTGTGAAGAATAACCAGGATTTCTACATACAACCGCCGGAAAAAAGGCAATTTCATTAGGATCTAGAGCAGAACTAAACCAAACCAAGTGCTTATTTTGCATTTTGGTGTTAATTTTGACTCAAGCCACAGCTAATCCTTCAAACCCTGACTGACACAGGGACCAGTATCACATGTTGCCATGCCTCTTATTACATAAATGTGCTGGAAACCGGCTGCTTACAAGGGCTGTATTTGCACATTCAGCCACGTGGTATAAAAATAATTCAATCATGTGTACACACAAGCACAGAGAACTGGAGTTGCTCGTTACCTCCTTTGTCAAAGCCTATTTTTCTTTGCAAGATAGTTCCTATGGCATCAGAATAAACAATAATATGGGCTCTTTGAACATCACCAGTATTTTTCTAGACAACATGTTCTTTCATTGTCAGCAGTCTGGATTGTACAAACACCACCGGTAAAGTGGTGAAACACCACCTCCAGTCACTTGGGTTTTAGAGATATATTTGTGCTCAGCTTTTAGGAGAAGGAGACAGAAGACACAGGCAAACACATGCACACACATCTGCACATGTGATTTCTTCCCTACTTTGCTGATCAAACAGGTTCATTTGCAAGCGTGATGCACAAAACTGGACTATCTCAAACCAGAATGAAGATTTTTGCTGTACGTGCTCTTAGAGTGCTCTGCTGTTGGCTTAGAAGCCCTACATTCATCCTACGTTTGGAAAAAGCCTGAGTCAGTTCAAGCACATTACTTGGAAGAAAGATCCATTTAAGCACGACCTTGTGTTTGTGATATCCCACACTCGGGCATCCTGCCAGAGCAGGCCATTACAAACTTACCTCGGCAAGTACCGACACCACAACTCTCCTGATAATGGGCGGTAAGTCTGTGGTGGAGCGAAGAGCTGAGCAGAGCATTTCCTACATCACAGGCTCAAGTAATAACCGGTGGCCTCTCCTTCCTCCTCAGCATACTCAGTATCTTAAGTGAAAGGATACTCCCAGGAACACCTTTGGAATTTTCAAATAAAAGGATATTTAGTACAAGCTCTTCGGCCTCTTGATCCTAGAGGGACCAAGGCTCACCCTCATCCTGCGTGTATCCCACACTGCGAGGATTATTGCTAGAAACTTCTGGCTTTATCCATCTCCAGAATAAGGTTCTGTATGCTTCCCTGGTTTTACTATGCAAGCCAGGCTTTCTCTCACAGTTGTTTTAGAGGGAACGATTTTTATATATATATGCAATAAAAAAAGCTATTTTCCCACACTGCTGAAAATTCTGCCAGGTTACGGTTTATCTTAACAGTATATCATTTACAATGTATTAATAAAGGAATACTAAATATTATATTGGTTTTGACATAAAGAGTACATTATAGGTGTTTATAAACACATCAGTAAAAGTTACAGACTTTTAAGTAACCCTATTGACCTGTAACATAAATGTTCTGTAGCTACTGATTTACAATATATAAACACTTGAAGGATAAACTTTTACAAACCATTTATAAATACACTCTTGGTAAGAAATATGACACAGAAATAACTCGCAAAACCCAAGATCATTTCAAGAAAGTGTACAAATCTTTCTGTTTGGTTTAGTTCCTGCAAACAGGAGGAACACATCTTGCCTAACTGCAACCATCTCAGAGTTAGTTCTCCAAGTCAGTACTGGTCACCCAGCTAACTCAATCCGTGGAGCAACACAGGCACATAGAGAGGACAATCCAACCCATATGCCTTAGACTGCTTTATCCAAGACAGGCTGATCTTCTGGTGAGGCCTTTTTCTCACCAGCAAGATGGTCATCCATGTTCCCTCCCTAGAGTTGGACATGTACCCAGGTAGACCGCAATGCCTGAGTAAGTCCCAGTTTTGAAGTCTGCTGTTAAACACCAGCGGCAAAATCAGCTCAGCATGAGAAATGATATTTACACAATTAACTCGTGAAACTGAGAGCTTCGGCTCAGGCGAAGAGCGTCAAATCTGACAGACAGTACCAGTCTGATGATATTGCTTATCATGGGGATGGATGGAAAATTAGCAGCTGATACTTGGAGGCAGAGACTGACCTGGATAAAGTATCTGCTGGATTCACACCTCAGCACATGTCAGTCACAGCAACAGGAACAGGGTGTGAACTACTTGGAACCCCAGTGGGTTTCAGGCTTCTGCATCTGTCTTCCTCCAGAAGCTTTAACCCCCTGCTGTCCTTGTGCTGGGCAGACTAGAGGACTGAAAGGTGAATCTGTGTCTCTTTCTCAGTGCTGACACTTCAACATGCTTCACTATAGAACCATCTGGAGCACGGCAGAGCTGTCTCTGCTTACCTTCCATAAATGCAACGTGCTGTTAATATAAAGTGTCAGTAAAGTATTTTGGATAAATCTGGATGAAGTGCCAAGATGAACTGTAATTAATCACTATGAATATACAACTGTCTCTATTAGACAGTTAGGACTCTACAGGTAAAATTTCCTCTCAATCTAACACTGTGGTGAGGAGCTTTCTTTGCTATCAACTTCTTCTAACTGGCTCCCTGGTATAAGGATAGCTCTGTGTTTCACACAGTCTAACCTCATTATAATGAACCCTTTGAATAACGCTGTCATAGTCTGAGTGTTCACCACAACTATGATGGGGAATGTCTTTCATCAGGCCAACGAAAAAACACCAATATCTGAGCCAAACATCCATAGCTCGAGCAGTAACAATGTTTTGTTCGTAGCAATGAAGAATTGAAGTATATTCAAATTAAAATAGTAAATACATACAGAAAAGAATAGTAAAGTGTGCTTCCAAGGTAGGCTTATTGTGCTTTAAAAAAACCTGGAGATACATCATCCTTGTTAAGATGCCCTTTTTTGTTTGTTTTTTAGGAAGGCTAATTAACAATGCCAAAAAATAGTAGCTCTTACCAGTTGGGTTGTACGAGTGTAGCATGACTGGACTCTCCTGTTCTGACACTCTAAGCTGTGAACCTTGATGCACTCCTGCTTGGATCCTGGGAATAAAGCAATCTTCAGAGCACGGGAGCCTTGTTTAGTTCCTTGCCTACAGTCTATTCCACACTGGCTGCCTTGGAAGGCAAGGACTGAAACGTGTGTCTGTTGATAAATGATGGTAGAAGCCCAGAGGTCTGATGGTGAATGGGAGGAAATATTCACTACTGACACCCACGTCCCGTGGCTGGGTTTGGCATGCAACAGCTGCATGAAAACACCTTGTGCATCTGTCTATAGAAAACACCAGAAAAATCTCCATAACATATTAACAATCTCTATTCAGCATTTGAATACCAAGGAAACAATACAGTAAAGCCTCTTAGAAAGAAAACGTTGCAGAAATAGCAGCATGGGTTAGAGCAAAGTATAAGACTATGATTTTCAAAAGTACTTGTCTCATAGACATTGGCCTTCTAAGACAACTGACTCAAAATCTGCAGCTTGACCAAAGTGCCCAGTGAATTCTCTTTGCTGCTCTTGAGTTGCTGCTGAATGATAACCATGATGAAAAGCCAGCTGCCCATCACTGTAACAAGAGGCTGGTCTTGTTCTTTTCCACGCAATCATGGAATCATAGGAACATTTTGGTTGGAAAAGACTTTTAAGATCATTGAGTCGAACCGTTAACCCAACACTGCCAGGTCACCACTAAACCACGTCCCTCAGCGTGACATCTACATGGCTTTGAAATACCTGCAGGAATGGGGACTCCAACACTTCCCTAGGCAGCTTGAGACAGGGCTTGACAACCCTTTCAGGGAAGAAATTGTTCCTAGTGTCCAACCTAAACCTCCCCTGGTGCAGCTTGAGGCTGTTTCGTTGTCTCATTCCTTGGGAAAAAGAGACCAACCCCACCTGGCTCCAACCTCCTGTCAGGGAGCTGTTGAGAGTGAGAATCATGTCATCATTTTTAGTAGTATTTCTTGTAATGTGCTGTCCCCTCCAAGTGCAAAGAAAAGGCACAAGTACAAGAGTCTCTTAGTAAAACATTAATCTCAGATCACAGATTTATTTTATGGATTTGCAACACAGCCCATATTACAAACATTGTCTGGGAACATTTACAAGAATAAATAAGATGGACTTGCAGTTGTAAAAAAAAGATTACACTTCACTGTAATGTACAGTCAAAAAATATATCTGATATTCATTGACTTGACATTATTTACCTTCCTTCTCTTAAGCTAGAAAGACACTGAATGCACAGTGTTGAGATTTTTGTATTTATATTTTTTCCCTTTTTTTTTTTTTTCAGACGTGCTTTATCTATCAAACATCCAAACTGTACAAGTGAGTTTCACCAGTAATCCATAAAGGCCAAAGGGGGGGAAGGTGGGGTGGCATGGCGACAGCAGAGACTAGCTCTCATGCAGCACTCCTCCCTGCTGGGAAAACGCATCCAGGGAGCTGGAACAGGAGACTGCTGACCCAAGATGCAGCCACAGCATCGCTGTGTGAGGTGGTGACAAGTCTGGTAATAAGTGATGCTAGGATGTTTTAATTTCAACAGGATTGGTGCGGGGTGGGGGGAGGAGGTGAAGGAGATGGAATCAATATAGGAGTGCATTTTGTCAATGTGGTGAGTCCGTACTGGGTTAAAGGATGTGGTAAGGATACAGGTCAGACTTTTGGCATAGGAGTACAGTGTTTAAGTGCTGGGGATGGAATAAACAGCTACAGGGGTGATGAGGGGGTACTGTTGGTTCTGCTCCAGGCACACAAAAGTCTAGCACGTGAAGCCTCGTTAGACTTTCAGCAATGCAAACCATTGACCATCACGTGTCCTGGGGAGCCTTCTTACAAGTTTCTAAATTCATGAAAGCTTGTAAAGTGCTGGCCATGCTCCTACTTCCATCCCCCAAAACGTACTCCTTCCCATAATTTCACACAAGTAAGATTTCCTGGAGGTCCCCATTGAAAGATGATGTACTCACACAAGGAACAAAATCTCCATAGTGCAACACGCTTGAGGTATCTCACAAAGTCCCCCAAATAGTAGCGTTTCAAGGTACCAGATGAATCAGAACTTCCAATTAAAAATATCTCCACCAAAACACTGTCATTCTGAAAATAAGCCCCTCCACTGCAGTAACCACTATGCTGTTTGTTGGCTACCTATGCATGAAATACCAAGACTGGTCCCAAAGGGTACACCTACAGTGCACCTTCACCTTGCAACAAGAAAACCCTTGCTCCAAAGCGGCGTGGTCCGGCTCTTGTTTATACTGCTTTGAAACAGCTCATGCTGAATTGAGTTGCAAGAAAAACATCTGAGTTTGTTCTCTTCCTATTTCTTTCATTCTTGTTTATTTTTTTTCTCCCCATCAGGAAACACTATGGAAAAACCAGCATCTGTCATTCAGTCTGCTGCATTATTTTGTTTTTTAAGGCTCAGGTTGAAGACAGAACAGTGGTGAAAAATCCGCTGCATGCACTGGGACAAGAATGGAGAGGCTAATTTAGATCTCTCACATTTTTACAAACTGAAAAAGCTGCCAGATTTTCACAATTATGCTAGTCCAGCGTGAAACTGTAGGATATTCTGAGTATAGTTGGTTTTTACAAGGGAGGCTTTTAAAATATTTTAATACAGCATATAAATATTATAGACTAGAGGTCACTGGAAGTCAGCAAGTTGGGTTTTTTTCTTTTTTTTCTTTCCATCACACTCAGTACCACCAGGATTTGGTGTATGAAAATGTATGATTTTGCTCGACTGTTACAGCAAATTGTACATTCTCCAAGTACATATATGAGGAAGATGAGCAATAGCTTTTCCAGGTCAATGATGAGATAACTCATGATAGATTTTCCTAGTGGTCCTTGCCATACTGCAGAAAAGTGGGCTTTGCTTGCTATGCTTTTGGCTCACCCTGGATGAAAGGAGAGCTGTAGGTATTTTTGGGACCAGGGAAAGGAAGAACGTTTGCATTTAAATTGTACATTATGTATGTATGGCTATAGAAGACTGCAATCTAAATAAATAGGAATGCAGGAGGGTTAGCAGAATCCTTATTACTCACTTCTGTCTCCCTGACTTTAATTAGCTGGCTCCCCCTGCTTCTATTCCTGTAAATGTCTGTGCAGGGAAGTTGCAAGAGCTTGTTCTACCCTTTCACAGCCTCCTACTAGGAGGTACACTGATTTTTTGATCCAAAGGCAGTGGTTATGCTGAAAAACTTTTGCCACATGGCCCTCACTATTTTTTCTAGCAATCTGGGGGTGGCTGGAGTTTGTACACTTCAGACAGATGAAGGAATATCAAATGAAAATACAGCAGGTTCACACCAAGTTCTTGAGACGTCCCTTGCCCTGGCTGGAGATATCATAAAGTTAACTGTGCTATCAGTGTGATGGAGCTGATTATTTAAATTTATTAAAGGACAGTTAAGTTTTCTAAGTGGAACATTTCCACTGCATTGCACGTCCAGGACCACATCAGGACTGTGCGCTGCTCTGTGATGTCTTGTTAAGAATTCTGCAAGTGTAACAGATAGAGGCACCTCATATTTAAAAATTCCTCTCCTAAGCAAACCTCTTCTTATCTTTGTCCCTCAGGATTTGTTCCCTCTGTTACACACTGATTGCTCCGTCTCCATGAAGTGGAATGTGGCATTACCTGTTTTTTATGATCCTGGCATGAACTCAGAAGAGTAAGAACGATACAAGAGCAGTCGTGTAAGAATGAGAGACGGAACAAGGTGCAAGTTTCCTACCTGTTTCAGGACTCCATTTAATCTGCCTTCTCCTCCAGTGTTTGGTTTCTCCCAAAGGAGATTCCTTCTCCTCTCCTCCTCTTCCAGGTGGCAACTGGTTTAACTGCCTTCTGAACCACCTGCTGTTGGAGCCTCTCTCTCTGACTCTACAGCTCATCAAGAGCAGTGACAGGCAATGCCTGGCTTGAGATTCCCAAGGAAAATCCCACAAACTATTTCTAAAAGGTCTGTGAAAAGTAAATGGAAAACCAAGTCTACCATCTGCAGGCTTAATTCTACTACTAGGGAGTCCATATTGCCATGTGACATTTTGTTTTGCAAGGAATTTACAGATCCAGAATAAACGATTGGAAACTTCTGACCCACAAATACACGCTGCTCTAGGCAAAAGCTTTAGGATTCCTTCCTCTGCCCTGTAGTGTTACATGGACCAGAGTGATGAAGGGTCGCAAGCATACCCCAAAATCTCAGTCTGCCTTTTGGGAGCTACCTGGGCATGTCTGTGCAGGTGGGCAGGGGCTGGGCAGGAGAGATGGAGTACAGACACTGCAGGTTGATCTGGGGCTAAAGTCCACTGCAGTCACAGCTTTTCAATGTGTAGAAACTTTTCATTCTTAACTGCCTGTTGCCTGTGGACTGAAGTGGATAACTCCTGCTCACACAAACAGCTAAAATGTGAATAAATTAGAGGGACCCACCAGAGCAAGGCAAAGGCTGACACAAATCTTGCTGAAGAATTTAAATCACAAATTGAAAGGCCTCCCACTAACCGTAGTCCAGAGACCTCCCTGATCAGAGAATACAAATGATTTCAGTCTGCAGACATAAATAAAACCACTAAATTCCCATTTGCTTGCTTGCTGCCAGAGGTCCTGATTCAGTTATCTTCACATATACACTGTACTCCCTTGCAAAGTGAATTTTCTTTATGTTAATAAACAAGTACCTCAAGTCTATTTACAGGAGATCAAATGCTTGTTTCCTTACAGGTAACCTGAAGAAGGGAAAATAAAAAATAAATAAAAAAAGAGCTAGCATAGGACACAGCTCCTGTGGAGATATTAATTATAAAGAAACCCCAACCCAAACCACCACCAAACAAAAGTAAAAAAAAAATAAATTGTTAAGACCTACTGTACCTTTTATGGGGTTTGGTCTACCACTTTTCTGCAGACAATTCAGGGTCTTCCTTCTCCTAGGTAGCTCTGAAATTCTTTCCTTCAGTTACATCCCTTAATAATTTAAGACGTTAGTTATCCCCTGTAGGAGACAGTCACCCCTGAACCACCCATCTTTACCTGTTCCTAATGCCCTGCATTTGAGATTACACTTTAGACCGATACTATGCTATTAACAACCGATGCTCACTCACCCTTCAAGGATGTCAGAATGGAACTGTATTTGTCTTCATTATGACCATTCAAATATTGCCAATATCATATTATTCCAGCCTAAAATTCAGTCACTGAGAAATTCACCCTTCGTACCATACATTATCGCTTCCCATCCACAGCAGGGGATGCTCAGGTTGGAAAGCTTGCCCTGACAACTATTAATCCTTTCATGAGTGAGAACTCCTCCTTCATCTCATAATTCCTCTTTCTCAGAGAAAACAAACCCCTAATCTTGCTTCCAACACATTACCTGTTTTGCTACAGGCTGTTCTCTAGGGTTTAAACAACCTCAAGGTATTAAGAAGCGAGCATCTCTTCTCCTTCCACACAACTCCATCATTAATTCACATACAGCATATATGCCCTGTGCTGTAAGGAAGATTATAAAGGTCTCTGAGCCGACACAGACTGGAGCTGGGGCAGTCCCCTGAAAGCAGTGGAACTGCATGACAATAGAACAGTTTGCAACAGAATCTGTAGTGTCTGCTGAGCATCTTTCCAGGCAGATTGTGAGCTGGACATTCGAAGAAGGTCGAGACACGTGGGTGAGTTACCACATAAGAAGCTGGGACTAAAAGACTGTGGTAACCAACGTTTGCATAACCAACACTTGCATTAAACTTGTTCCTTGCAAATACAAGGTACATTTTAGCTTAAAATCTTTCCCTGCAGTTCATGCTAATGTCACTTTGCATTTGCAGAGGGCTAAAAGCACATGGTGAGTCACTGTGGGTCAGCTGATATGTGCACCTCACCCTTTAGTAGCATTTTTCATACCATAAAACACATTCAAACCTACCTCAAGACCTTAAACAACTCCACTGCTAGTGCCATTCTGTTCTGCTCATCCAATCCCTCCTTCTCTCCATCCCTCCTATGGGCCTACTTTTAGCTTTTCAATCCACTTTCCTTCACACTACTTTTAAGCCTTGAATTCCCTCCTACACTTTGCATCTCAGTCAGACTGCCATTTCTTCTGCCTCTCCATTCCATTTACTGTGGCTGCCACCCTTGGTGCTTGCACTTGTCTCCAAGTAACTCATGAGGGGAACCTATCGCTATGCTAGTTTCCATGTAACATTAACAGAATGCTAAATACTAATTAATATTTTCATAGTATCCACAGGGAGTGGTTCCTTCTGGCTTTCTGGAGTCACACTTTGCTGATTTGTTTCATCCTACCTGGGCAGTTGTTGAACAAACCTGTTCCGGGATCAGGATTTCCTCTTCCCTCTTCTTTGCTAATGGCTCCCAACTCCTGACCTATACTGTTAGAGCAAGCCACCTGCAATCAAAACACTAATATTATGCCTGCCTTCTTATTTTTGTCTCATAGTTATGCTTTGCCTTCTATTTTTTTTTTCTGCAGAATTGTTTTGTGTCACTTAGCGGCAAAAGGAAAAAAAAAACAAACCATCAAACCACACAATTAGAATAGTTTGTTTCATGAAACACCAGACATCCACCTACAGCCTCAATAGGAACTGAAAGTGATGTCGTGACTTCTTGCAGGCAACAGAGCAGAGGCACCTGTGAGGGGGTTCTCACTGATACCTTATAGCACGCTGGAGACATCAGGGGCAATGTGGTTCAAGCTCGTTTAAGACCTTCATGGTATTTACTTGGAACATACCAAGAATCCAAAGCTCCTTGGAAAAAGCCTGTGTGAGGCTGTTCAGTGTCCTATGAGGACCCTGCTCTGCTTATCAGAAAGAGGATTATTGCTGTTCCCAGCACCCTTCCTTGCACTGTTGCAGGTCCTGGTAGAGATGACAAGTTTTTGCTTAGATAGTAGTACATTTGACTTGAGAGTTACTTTTATCAGATTTAAGTTTCACCCTTCATTGCCAAGGCAAAGGTATGACTATTGAAAGAAAGAACAAGCGTGGAGCAGAGGTGCCTTTTGAATTTACACAGAGGATTAGCAACCTTTTGTGAACTCTGGCACGTTCTGTGCCAGGCACTGACACGACAGAGCTTGCAGCACAGTCTCCGAGTATTTACCCGAGGGTGCAAAACTACGGGGTGGTAAGAAAATGGAGTTTCCTTAGACTCTTACCTTCAGTCTATCTTCTAGCAAGTCTGTATTTGAAGAAATCTACATCTTGCAGAAACTAATTTACACACAGAGCAACCTTGTATCCTCGCACCCTCAAGATAAATAAATAGCTAAATTGAAATACTGAATATTGTAAGGCCTTGTTTATTCAATTATATTTTTTCTCCAAGATTACCCTGCAGACCCTAATGATTAACTGCTTAAACATACTCTTTCAGAAAAGCAATTTCTTAGCTGCTAAGAAGTCAAAGTGAGCTCCAGAACCACGGCAAAACACATCTGGTGTTTGTTTCAAAGGAGGAGAGCCGCACTGGCATTTTTGCAGAACAAAACAAAAGCTGTTTTGCTTAAGAAGGAAAGTTGCTGCGCTGGTCTAACACTTCCCTTAACACATGCCAGAAAAGGTTTCTGTGTACGTACATCACCTTTCCTACAGCTTGGATGGGTTACTATTTTGAAGCTTGTAGGGCCTGGAAATCCAAATGAATGACTCAACTACATCAGACCGCACAACAGTTTGGAAATAGCAAGGAAACTTTGACCAAACCCAATTTTAAGATTACCTTCAGATTTTAAGCTCTTGAGCAGGAACCTTCTTTGTTCTCTGTTTGCACAGTGCCTAGTTCAGCAGGGTCCTGTCGTGACTAGGGGTCCTAAGTTCTACAGCAATACAAATAATAAATTAAAAAATAATGATACATAGTATATGATCAACAATACCTACTTTATACCCTGTTTTTGTCAAAGACACACTGAGCCCCAGCAATACTTGAAAAATATGGTAACAAAGTTACCAAAAGTTGCAAGACAAATGCAATTTGTTTGATGCAAATATTTTAACCTTAAGGTTCAAGTGGCTGGGAAACTCATTAAGGGGATTGCTTCGCCAGCACTGAAACGAACACAGACCAGAGAGATGTGACTGGTTCATGCACAGCCTTGGGAGTCTAGCAGGAACTGGGAGGAAACATTTGTGTAGAAGCCGAGGCAGTGAATCCATGAACAGCTTCTCATCTGCACCATCTATTTTCATGCTAGAAGGGAAGAGAATTTGAGTGTTTTGTTGTTTGGGGGTTTTTTCGTTTGTTGTTTTTTTGTGTGTGTGTGTGTGTGTGTGTTTTGTTTTGGGTTGGGTTTTTTTTGTTTGTTTTTTTTTTTTGTTTTGTTTTTGCGTTGACCTTTTCATTTGGAAAAACAAATAAAAGGAAGCAGATAAGGTAGGCAAATTGTAATGAAACTTTTCATATATCCCCTATGGCTATCTCATTTTTCCCAAATGACTGCTGCATGAAATTAAAAAATTAAAGACTGGGATTTGAGAACAAAATTATAAATTAAAAAGAAGACATTTAAAAGATAATTTCCTAAGGGTTTCATTCCTTCCCCACTCTGCAGCAAGGAGAGCAAAAATACAATCCAAAAGAGAAGAGAAGAGAAGAAGTCAGAGGGGATTAGAAAGTCCAGTCTTTCAGCCTGTCTCCCATTTTTGCTATTTTTTTACAGTAGGTTATTTAAGAAGCAGTAGATGTTCCAATAGAAAGCAGGCAGCAGCAAACACAGGCATCATCTCCTCCTTCCAGCGAGGTCTGTGCAATCCCAGTCTCTTGCTCCAGGAAGGAGAGGTTTTCCTTCCCACACTTGTTACTGCCTTCCAGTGTGGGAGAGGGGAGAAGCGTCTGCCAGAGATTGGGGTCTGGCATTTCGGAGGCTCCCCTCCCTTCGCTGGGCTAAAAGGAACTCAAGTATTCCAGTGCAACCTCGTATACAAATTTATACTGTTCCTGAAAGAGAGAACAGAAACCAGTGGCATTAGGATATGGGTGAATTCTTCAGACTCTCCTTCTACAAGCTGCCAAAAATGCTTCCTTCCTCTTTCTTACACTGTTTGGCAGGACCAGGCAAACATGAATTGCGTTGCTCTACGATCCTGACCAAGCATGACTAAGAGACGGTATCGTCAATGGAAGAGAGAAACACTCGAAGCGACAGCCACAGTATGGACTATTCATTATTTGCTTCAAGCCCTCCACTGCACACGTTGCTTTTGAGGCAAGAATTCAGTGTGATCGATGGAGATGATTGAATTCAGGACAGTTTAATCTCTTTGGCTGCAGGGAGCAAAGCCTAAGGTTCAGACTGTTCTCCTGTCCTGGTTTCAAGGCACGTCACAGCATTAAGCACTGTGCTCTATGAATGCCCAGGAGGACAAATTCCCCCCCTTTCCCACAGCCATGGTGACAGCTACTTGGGGTTTAACCTTCTGGAGGTAGCTGAGCATGGGAGCAGTGTCCACCACACTTCCAGGGCAGCCATTCCCCCTCTGCTCAAGGAGAGAAGCACTGGGAGCAGAGGACTCATTGCATATTCTAAAACGGGACTGATTTTAATTCTGATGGCTTCATGTTATGATTCGTCTTGATTCATGCTGGGCTAAGCCACAAGGTTGTTTTAGTTGCCCTAAATTCCCCTGTGCACACTGGCGGGGGTAGGGCAGGAAAAAAAAAGCTTACCAGTGACTCCACCATGTTGGATTTGTTATTCCGTAACGTTTTCACTATGTGGAACACATCAATGATATTTTGCTGTTGAATCATTTCACACACACTGCAGATGGCACAGAAGGTGCCGCTGCGTCCCCCACCATTCCTGGGTGCAGAAAGAAAGAGGCAACAAGTGAAGCTGGGCAAGGCCAAGGGAACAGAGGAGAGCCCGGTCACGCTGCAGCTCATGCACCACACATGCTGAGGAAGGGCTGTAACCTAACGACTGGTTGAAGACCTTGGCACAAGAGGGACATGAACCTGCTGGAGTAGGACCAGAGGAGGCCAAGGAAGATAATCCAAGAGCTGGAACCCCTCTGCTGGGAGGCCAGGCTGAGAGAGTTGGGTTTCTTCAGCCTAGAGAAGTGAAGGCTCTGGGGAGACCTTCTTGTGGCCTGTCAGGACTTCAAGAGGCCTGTCAAAGTTGGGGACAACCTTTTTAGCAGGGCCTGTTGCAACAGAACGAGGGGGGATGATTTTAAACTAAACCAGGGAGATTTAGACCACATAGAAGGAAGAAATGTTTTACACCAAGGGTGGTGAGAGCCTGGCCCAGGTTGCCTAGAGAGGTGGTCACTGCCCCATCCCTGGAACCTCATCCAGGTGAGGTTGGCCAGGGCTCTGAGCAACCTGCTCTAGTGACAGATGTCCCTGCTCCCTGCAGGGGGTTGGACTGGATGAGCTTTAAAGTCCTTTCCAACCCAAACCATTCTATGATTCTATGACGTTCAGGGGTTTGTGGAAGTGGAGGGCAGGAGACAGGGATGGAAGGGTTAAGCCAGTCCCTGGCAGTGGTGGACATGGAAGCCCCACTGGACTGCAGTGCTGCTCCTCACTGCTCCAGAGCTCACAGCAGCTCTGTGGTCAGAATGGGACACATGGCAGTGCTGCTCCAGTTGTGTATGAGCTCCAGACTTATGGGACTCTACCTACACAACAGAAAGCAGCAGAGCTTTTTCAGCTACTCTTCACCACAGCCAGTCGAATCTCTGGTCCAGGATACTATAATGTAGCACAATATTCAACTTGAAGTGTATTTACAACTGCAATTTAACTTCATTTTCCTCAGCTGAAGCCTGGCAAACCACCAGATTTTCAGATCCGTAATCAGCTCTCTTCAGACAGCATTTTGTGAGGCTACAAACATTTTCTAGTCCTACTTACAGGCAGTGGACAACAGTCCGTCCATCTCTCCCATCATACTGTTCCTGCCACTTCTCCAACCTTCTGACCACCTTCAGGAGGGAGCGTTTGGAAGGCGGGGTGTCCCTGTATGCTGGCCAGCCAATGTACTGCAGGTGCTGAACTATGCGATATCCGTCCTGAGGCTAAAACAAAGAGCATTTTCAAGATGCTAAATGGAACGGGGCAGGAAGCAGAGAGAGGGTAAGCAGGGGGAGCACTGGTTGTACAGCATCTTCCCTCTGGATCCGATACCATCAATGTCTTAGCATCCTCCACTTGCCTACCCAATACAGTGGGGAAACAAGGACTTTTTGGTAATCTGGATAACAGTGATGACTTCAGATATTAAAGCTGGGCAGAAGCTAGGTGCACAGGATCCCTTGTTTTGTTTCCAGTAAAGGATAAGGTCTCATCAAACTCTAGGAATAGATCAAATGTGTCTTTTCTGGTTGCCTGTGCTGGGGTTTAGATGTGTTGCAAGAACTGAAGGCAAAGAAGCCCCTCAAAAATAAAATCTCTGTGTACTGTGGGAGGAAAAGACTCTCATAAAGACACTAGCAGGGGCCACTGGTGTCAAACCCAGATGGGTACAGAGAGCTGCGAGCTCAAGTCATCTGCCCTGCCACCTACGAATGTAGGGGCCAGCTTCACTTTGAGAGTCACAGAGCCTCAGTCTTAGTGGCCATAGGACTTCAAGGCTGTCTCTGATCAGAGGCAGTTGGCCTGGGGTACAGGAAGGTGAATATCTGACTGGTTTGTCCATTTGTGTAGTTGCCCACAGGGCCCACGCTGCAATGCCATGACTGAACTGCTGCGCAGGCTCTGGCCACACAATCGCAGGCCAATGTGTTGAGCAGCATGAAAATGTCATTTGTGGAGCCTGTTTCCATTTCTGATTAGAAAAAAAAAAAAAAAAAAAAAAAAAAAAAAAAAAAAAAAAAAAAAAAAAGGAGGCATAATCAATCTGGGAAACAACTAATGAGAGAAAAAAATCACTGCGGCCCTGAAGTTGCATTGGCAAGGTTCAGTGTGCAGATAAACTTTGTTTCTATCATTTTAGCCATCCTGGGGCCGAGGGATACAGACAAAGAGCTGCTCACAGAAATGGCAGTTGCTTATTTATAGGAAAAACAGTGGCAATTGGGAATCCCAGTCTAGCCAGTAAATATTGCATCTGTCTTCAGAGTCACCACACAGTAGTTGACAGATGGAGAGCTGCTGACACTATTCCAGTTTATTTCCTACGATCCTGATGGTATTTTATTGGCTACTTAGTGATTAATTATTCTCAAACATACACAGAAAAATGCTTTCCATTTAAATACAGATTTTCAGCTCATATCATCCACTTTCTACTTTCAGCCAAAAGTTTTACCAATACAGACTAATGCAATTAAATGTTAATTCAAGGGAGTAGCTACTAAATTCTGCAGTGGAGTTTTATTCCTAGGTGAGAGATTCAGCATCTCTAAATCACAAGTCTTGGTTCTCCCTCTTCCTCTGTGCTAAAATATATAATCTGGAGGATAAAGAGGGAATCTGGTATTTGAGTGATCTTACCCTGGCCATGTTGCAGATCCGGAATATCCGGTTGATGATATCTTCATCAATGTCTGCTGAAACAAACTCTACTTGAATGGGGCCATAACAGCAGGACGTCTTCTCTGGCCAGTACTGCATGCAGAGCTGGAGAAAATGCCAAAAGAAAAAGAAAGCACCGTAACTATTATCAAGGAAAAGCCCATTTGGTTGTCTTTCCTTTCAAATCTACAACCAGCTCAAAATCCATAATTATCTTGTATTACACATATTTACTCAGAGAAGACCTCCTTCTAGCTCAGTAAAAGCTTTTTAGATCATGAATATGAAGAAAAAAAAATATGTATTTTAGAAGCTTGATTTTCTTCCCGTTTTTCTTTTTTTTTTTTTTGGGTATGAATGCAATTTGTAACTGGCTGAATTCTGGGGTCTAAAGGCACACAAGAATTGGCTGACAAATGAAGCTTCTGCAGGGTTTCACATTTAAAATGAATAATAGAAGATTAGAGTCTGTAGATAAATTTAATAAAAACCAGAGAGGTTTGGCTTGGTATAATGAGAAAACAGTACACACACCAAGAAAATTAATCTTAATTCAAGCAAAGTAGAACTCTTTTTTTTCCCTGTAAGATGAACTTCTTAGATTTCTGACTCTGCCAGCAAGCAGAGGAGGAAGAAGGAATTTTCTCCGAGAGTTCATGGTGAAGCGCAACTGAATCTCTGAAGTTTGTGAGGCAGGTTCTAAGTATTTTTTCTTATGCTGATATTACTGATTTGAAAGTACAAAAAAGTCCTATCCACACAAATTACAATCTAAGTATTTCAAATCCATCTGGAAACAGATCATGGAGAGAAAATATTTTGCATGAGATCTCATTAGCAGTTTCTGCTGAGATTGTATTTCTTTCTGTTTTTTCTTCCTATTTTCAAGTGTAATTTTTTAGAAGTTTTGAAACCCCCAGATGCTCATTTGAACTTGATCTCAAGCTTTTCAAGTTCAATCATTGCCAGTAATAACGTCAAGTGTGTGCATGCTACTGCATTAATTCTGTATTCCTGCTATTCCTTTGATCAGAGGGGATTGAAATTGGGTGGGATATTCATGCAATCTTAGGCATCTTTGCCCTTGTTAGCTTTCCAAGATTAAGCAAGGCAGCCAAGACCACATAAGCAAGTCCTCCTTTGATGGCTGTCTTTACTCTTCATTCAGACTTTCAAACAGCCTACAGATCTCCTCTCAAAGCATCCGTCCAATAGGCAAGGAGATTGCAGCTGAGTAGGTGCATCAGGAAACAACCTTAAGATGCACTGGAAAGAAGAAAAAAATTAAACCTTCCCTGGAGTAGTTTAAAAGCCACGTAGATACAGTACTGAGAAACATGGTTTAATAGTGGACTTGGCAGTGCTGCGTTACTGGTTGAACTCAATAATCTTAAAGGTCTTCTCCAACCTAAACAATTCTGATACCAAACTGTCACACCCTGCCTTGAAAGCTTGTAAAAGCTGAACTTTAAAATCATCCTTAACTTCCAGTACTAGCTGGGTGGTTTTGGCATTGGCTGCCGACTCGAGCTAGGTGACCCCGTGCTAGAGTAACTGTCACAGTGACTTTGTGCATTGCTGTATCTCCTTTTCTGTGCCTACAGACCACCTCATCAAAAGGAAGCCTTGTTAGGAAAAAAATAAAGCAGGTGAAGTCTTGTGCAGGAAGATAGTCACAAGAATAACGCTGTCTGAGGCAGATAGGTTTGTGTTTTCCAGGATCAAAGTGGGAGAAAGGGTGTCATTTCCAGAAAAAGCTGTGTTTTTCTTTAAAGTGACAGAAGAAAAGGAAAAGACATTCACCTCTGGATTCAATGCCAAGATACAGAACTGGGGAGGGTGAACCAGACTGGAGGACCTCCAGTTCCTCACACTGTGGTGGGACTCTGTGGGTCACCAAGAGAGAGAGAGCAGAGTCACCGAGCAGGGCTCTTACTGAGGCTGGAAATGCAACCCCACAGCATTCATCCCAGAGGGAGATCCCCTCAGTAAATGGGATGATTGACTTCTCCACTACCATCAAAAAAAAGAGATCAATAATCTCAATGCCTTCAAGTGGGGTAAGATTTTGAAGACCGAGAAGAGACAAATGAGAAATTAATCCATGAAGTACCAACTACTTGAGGGCTCCTCTCCTCTAGTTTAACAAGTGCTGTAATGGGTGAATTAGCCATGCCAAACGTACTCTTCACACAAATTGCATGATTAGGCCTTTTTGAAAGCTGCTAGCTTCTGCCACTCATCAGCAAGGTGGCTGGAAATGCTCATAGAGGAGGAACAGCAGTGGCTCCTCCCCGGCAAGCTCAATTCCTGAAAATCATGGTGTGTTTAGTAGCCAAGAAACCAACTCACATGTGATGCTAGAAAGAAAAAATAATCCACAGCACAATGTGCTTCTCCAGAAGCTGTGCAAATCACACCTCTCACTATCACAGAATTGCATTGGAAATCTCAGGGGAAAGATCCTTTGAATGCTTTCAGTATCTTGCTTGGGTTTACTCTTCTGGGAATGCCATGGGAACAGGCCAAGCGTGAAGCACACTGGGGCTGAGGTAGGGAACATTTATTCTGAACCAAAGCAGACAAAAATATAAAAGAGAAGAAATCATGTTTGGGAGGAAGATTTATGCCCACAAAGACAACGTATTTAGGTATCTCTGTTAATTGCAGCAAGAATTAGGTGCTTTAGAAGGAACCAAGCATGTGGACATAGGCTTCATTATACCCCAAAAACATTACCTATTGCTTTCCAGTTGTTAGTTATTTATTAAGGTGGGAAGGACACAAGAAAATGGCAGCAGAAACATGCTTAAAAACATCTGGATTTGGGAATAAAGTTACATGACAGAAATGATAAAAAAATCACTTACCTGTGCTGCATCCATCTCATTCAGCATCACGACAGAGGAGCAGTTATAATCAAACACCAGCCTCCAGAAGTCTGCTATGGTGTTGGGCAGAGGGTGCTGGGTTACAATAAAGGCAGCAGGTTGCTTGTGGCTCTAACAAAAGAATAAGATTAGTTAAAAAAAAAAAAAAAATTCAATCAACTTTTATTCAAACGAATATTATACCCGGGAGGCTCTGGTGAGGCAATCTGAGCCATTTAACCAGATTATACAAATCACATATCCTTCTCCTTGTTATCGCTCTGCAATGAATGGATGTCTCATAATGGGATTCTTTTGCTCCCAATGAAGACATTTCATTAAAGAAGTGTCACAAGAGCAGAGATTACCCAAATCAATTATTTATATTTGGAGATTCAGCAAATAATACTAATTCTACTATTACTACTACTACCACTATTAGTAATATTAATAATTGGAAAGGAAACAGCTGGAAGCAGATGCTCTCCTTTTTGCTGCGATGGACTCTAGGAACTCCAGAAGGGATCAGCCCCCCCGCCTGCTGTGGCTCCCTGGTGATGTAGTGAGACAAAGGTGGCACGTTTGGATCCCAGCCATCCTTTAAGAGCTCATGGGGTAATATTCAGAGCCTGCAACATTGGCATTTAATTTCTGATGCTATTCTTTCACCTCAAATAAGCCCTCTGACCTCAATCTTCTAACCACGAAGGGGAGGAACTGTGTTGCTAACCTCTGCGGGGCTGTGTTAATGAATGTTTGTGAGGCACTTTCAGATGAAAGGGTACAAGCTCAAAACTTGATCGCTTTCCAGCCACAGCAGGCAGTGCTTAGATGAGCCTACAAACCAACCACACAGTCCTTGCTACTGTACATCAGAATCAAAAGGCACAGCTTTTCAGAGTAAAAAAGAAAAACCAAAAAAAGAACCCCCAAAACCAAACCAAAAAACGCAACAGATTAAGACTCTGGATATCAAGAAGTTATGCCCCAAATTAATACGATGGCAACTGGGGGGGAGGGTTTGTCTTTTCTCCTCCACATGAGTCAGTTGTGGGTGGAAGTGCTGTGCAGACGATGCTGAGAAGGGGCAGAGGTGCTGCACCCACCCTGCACCAGCTCACAGGGTGGCCGTGCCACAGCTCTGAGTGTGCACATGTGAGGAAGGTGGTGGGATATGAAGTAGAGAGAAGGAAAAGGAATTCATTTCCTGGGAAATGATCAGTCTAGAATAGATTTTCCTCTTCCTCCTCACTCTGTATTTCAAGCACAGGAGCACCAGTATGGCTCAAATGCTAAGTTGTACCAGACCACCAGATGCAACTGAGTGGTAAATAAGACAGCAAGTCTTATAATGAATGTTCAGACCATGATAAAGTTTCTGCTACCTTTTTTTCATTGTGCACTAATACAGCAAACTGCATAACAGGCTAAGCTGTTGGCTGAAGGTAAGATGTGTTTGGGGGTTTTGTCATCAGGAATAAAAAAAGAAACAAGCCATACCTGTGTTCCTTGCTACAGGTGAGGAACCCATCATGCAGAAGAACATGTAGGATCTGGGGACAACAACGATGACGGGGACACAACATGGACTCATGACTTTCTACAAGCCCCATGCATTAAATGCAAACCTACCACCACTTCTGTAAGGCTCAAAAGATGTGGGTAAAGTCTCTCTGCTTAAGGATTATGTTCAGTGGCTTTAGGGGAAGGTGAGGGACAGTATTTCACTTTTCTCTTTAACAAACCATTTTGCAGCTGCAAACATGGCTGTCCAATGTCTCTCACGGGAATGATCCTAAGGTCTGTTTTCTTGGAAGGGACAGAGGACACGAAGAAGAACGGACAGGAGATTTGAAATCTGCTGGGAGAGAACTTCTCTCCTCTGTGGGCTACAGCAGCCCTGTGGCTCTATTCCCAAAACCTAACTGAAGGTAGAAGAGGCTGGATTTCAATGCTCTGCAGTCGACTGAGACAGCCTCCAGTGCAGTTTTAACCAGGAGCCCAGACTGAGTGCTTTGCCCCCAGGAGAGGGTTCACAGGATGTTCTGTACCCAAGGTTAATTTTGGTGAGCACAGTCCAGAGCAGTCTGCTAAGATTGCCTTCCTGGGACCAGCCATGCTTCCAAACCCGGGCTGTAACCCATCCTAGGTGCAACATCATCCCCTCCTACTCTAGCATTTCTTCCATCACAGCTTTCAGGTAATACACAGAGCAAGCTGCAAGTCAAATAAGATTTGGGGAGAAGCTTAAAAGAAAACCATATTGAAATGAGAAATCTGTAAGGTAGAAGTAAATAAAATGATCAACACTGGGACTGTGCTGTCAAGTGTTCCATGCACGATGAAAACTAATAACAGTTCAGGGCAATATGGAATGGATGATCTCCTGTAAGAGTCCATGCTTGGCACCAGGCTGCAGACATGAAGCTACAGGAAAAGATAAAGAATTTGCAAGGTCTGTCCACAACAAGAATGCCTATAAAAATGTGAGATTTTGGCTGTTCCTCTCTCTGATTTTTTTTTTTTCCCCAAAAGCTGCTGATTCCCCTACAGAAGGATAAATGAGAGCAGGGGAAGATCACAGTGTCTGAATGTCAATGATGGGTGAAAAATTCTTTTGTACAAAAATTTTAATTGGCAGGAATTTTGTGGGGAAGGATACAAGTATTAGCATAGTGATTTTAGGTAATGAGGACTGAAATGTGCAAACACATTCCCAGTCCCCAAGAAACCAGAGAAGAACCAATTGTGTTTCTGCAGATTTGCCAAAGCACAAAACGCACTTTAAAGTAAAAAAAGTTTCCTTAGGCATATTTGCAATAAAAACTTCCCAGTCTTTCTGAAAAAAAATCTCAATTCTATGACCAGTTGACTTAATCTCTTAAATGCAATAATATCACTGCTCCCCTAAGACCAAAAGAACAGACAAAACTAAAAAAAGACTGACCCCAACACTGCTAGGGAAAAAATTACATTTCACCCTGGATCATATTTACACATGCTCAAACTTCAATAATTAGTGGCTTTAAAGACATTTCTGTCCAAAGGGAGTTAGGCAGCATAGCAAAATGAAACCATCCGCACAATTCACCCTACATAAATGATCTGTGCTGTGAGATTCTAGCCTATAAAAGTGAGGGAAAACGCCTGCAAGACAGATTCACATCAGCTTAACTCGTGTCCTTCAGCCTTAAAGTATTTTGCACATGTGATCCCTGTACTCCCATATTCTTAATTGCATAAGCTCAAATAAATCACTTGCTCCACACTGCAAACTATTCAAAGAGCTGACCCAGCAGCTTCTGGCAAACATTTCTCTTCCAACTTATATGACAATCAGTGTATGGGAAGAGTTGTCCCACAACTTCTTTGTCCACCTGCCTTTCTATGATACAACTTTGTATCTCATGTGCTTCTTTGTGAAAAACTTTTGAGACAGAACTACACCGCTAGTGTGATGCTCGTAGTCTAGGTGACACATTTCTGTGTGCCATGGCCCAGTTTGGAGATGTCAGCTGCTGGTAAAAAAGATTCTTTGCTCTGGATCCCTGTATTCCCAGGAAAGTACCCTGAGAATGAATAAACTCAATGCAGACTCGGATCAGTGGGGACAGTGCAGTGCTGCTTACATCCATAAGTGCAGCATTGATGTAGTTACTTGATTCGCCATCCACGGAGATGAGGAAAGGCAGGCACCGGTCCAAGGGCAACACATCCATGCAGCGGTTCTTGTCGTGGTTCCTTGGCAGAAGACCGATGCTGCAATCTTCTGGTCGAACACGTGGTGTCACAATATTGAGAGTCTGTGCAGGGGGGAGGGAAGAAGGGAAAGAAAGACAGAAGCAGAATGAATGTCTCTGAATTTACTTCTGAGAAGGATGGCATCTACACAGTATGTTTATTTTGGAGGTACTTGGACTAGCAGATCTTTGGGATCCCAGAGAATAGAAAATAAGGAGCTTGTGGGTGTTACATACTCTACCTTGCATTTAGCACATTGTCCTGAGCTGTTCTGAAAACCGCAAGCTCCAGCAAAACCTGAGGGCACTATACACCTTCCAACTATTTCCAACTTTAACCTCCTCAAGCAGTTAGATAATATTCCTGGACATTGTAAATAGCTGTCCCAGGTTCAAGCTGCAGCTTTGACCTGTTCACATGGACTGAAACCTCCTTGTGTTTCTACCATCCCTAGGGTGGAAGCACACATCCATCTCCCTCTTCAAGTGAATCCTGTGCAGAAGTACCCCGAGCATTGAGCTGGCTCAGCCAGCAGGTCAGACAGGGTTCAAATCCTCTGGTGATTCCTCAGTTGAAACTACTGATTTACTGTAACAATGCATATAAAAAACTAAGAGAAAACATTGTTTTGTTTTTAAATAGGAAAGTCTATTTTTTTTAACGTATTATTTAGATTGCTACTTTCCTTCTGGAGTGACACATAGGACGCTTCAGTTACAAAGTCATGCCTTATCTCCGGGGTCCTGCTGTCAGTCTTTTACTGTTATCTGTCTTTCCCACAGCTTGACAAACTCTGTTTCTTTAAACATAATTTTCTTTCCTGTTATCCATTGCGTAGGCCTCCTGACAAACCAGTCCATGCTGGTCAGCAGGGATCAAAACCAGCAAATCAAAGTGAACACATCTTAAGACTGTCATTTAAGTTGTGGTAGGTCTGCAGTTATCTGATATCAGTCTATTTTCTCTGGTTCTGTATGATGGCCATCAGAGGAAAACCAAAATATTCAGGGGCCAAAAATTCTTACCAAGAGTTTGAATCCTGCGACAGAGGGGTTGTGAATGGAGAAAAGAGGAGGGTCAAACAATCCAAGATAAAGGAATGTGTCAAAGTATGAAATCTGAAATAATATAGTTGCTCTAAATTATGCAAGTTCTACATAAAAGTCTGTCTGCCTAGAGATGGAAAGCAGGTAGTCTGGCTGGGGAAGCAACATGAAATCTCAAATCTCTGACAGTGCAGGTAATTAGGCAAGTGACTCATTAGTGATTTACTCCTGTCTGTTTTATCCACCCCTCCCCCCCCTTCCTTTTTTTTTTTTTTACTTATTCAGATGACAAAAACTCTCCAGAATGAGCTTTTGCACGTTCAGACAAAACAGGAGAAATACACCAAGCCTCACGTGAGGGCCAGTGGCACCTAAATAACACAAATTGCACCAGCAGATCTATTGTTAGATCAACTGCTTCGTAAAGATTGTAGCAAAAGATACCATCTTTTGCATTAAATCCAGACAATTTTGGCTGAAGAATGCTCTGAGCCAAAATCCTGTAAAAATAGCTTCTACAACTAGACAGAGAACGAACCTCTTATGCAAAGTACAGTGGAGCATTTCCTTCCCACGGGAGTTGCCAGCCCCTGGCAGCTCAAAAGCACAAGCGCACAGGCGACAAATCTCGTCTCGTATCACGACAAAATAAGCCCAGTGAGCGGTCATGGGTTTGTTTTTTTCAAGAGCATAACAGCATTTGATGAAGTTAGGCTTTGGCTCCTTCAACACCCAATGTGTCCAGCACCAAAAACACTTTTACAGAGCTGATATCGCTTGATAAAACCACATCTTTTTTAATTGAACTGTCATCAGTTGGGATCCACGTTCTTTATCTCACTACACCAACCCTGATGACTCCCTGTAAGGTTTCAGATAAAAACCACACATTTTCCCTTTGCACAGAGAGGGAGGAAGAGAGGCACATCTGAGTCAGACTGAGGCTCCCAAAAGACATTCTCTTGCCACAGAAGATACCGTGCTAGGGAAGGGGTTGGGCATTTCCTATAATTAAAGGAATCTCCACCTTTTCACTGCTGACTGAGAAGAATGGCCCCTTAACAAATAGCAGAGGTCTTTCTCCTTCCTGTTGAATTCACCTTGCCGCAGATTTCCCACATTATCGTGTTTTCTCCAAACAATGGTGTTGGCCAAAAATCTTAATTTACAGATACATGGGGAGTAAGACTGGAAAACTTAGTTCAGTGTTCTGCAGGGTCAGTTCTCTACTATGCCTAGGGCTTGGGGCTTGTGGGTCCCCATTTCCTTGCATTCCCCAGGCAAGCAGTGAGTGCTATGCCAGCACTTGTTTTATTGTGGACCATTTCAACTCTCAGACAAGGGGTAATGGTTTGAAACAGGAAGAAGGTAGATTTAGATTGGAAATAAGAAGGAAATTCTTCATTCTGAGGGTGGTGAGACACTGAAACAGGTTGCCCAGGGAAGTAGTGGATGCTTCATCACTGGATGTGTTCAAATCCAGGTTGGATGGGGCCTTGAGCAGCCTGGTCTAGTGGGAGGTGTCCCTGCCCATGGCAGGGGGGTTGGAACTAGACGATCTTTAAGGTCCCTTCCAACCCAAACCATTCTATGATTCTCATCACCAGGTACTTGGCAAAACACCTCTAGTGAACTGAGGGATTCGGTTCATTGAAAGTTAGTAAAAGCCAAAGTAATGCTCACTGAGCTCACTTTCTCCTTTATATGAAAGACATCAATAAGCTGATTGTCAAGACTCAGATGCAGCATGTGAGCCACAAGAACAGATAATAAGGGACCTTGAGGCATAAATGTTTCTGCATAAATTACACAAGAAAATGAACAACGGAATATTTGCTGAAATGAGAAGTACAACATTATGTGTGAAAATTAGTACCCTTGCTCTACTGAATAGGGAAATTTTCTCCTTGCCAAAGGCTGAGAAGTCCACACTCAAAACCAAATCTCTGCTTGATCCAGTGATAAAACAACAACCAAAAAAATCAGATGAAATCAGACCTTGGCTCAGTGAAATTGTACAGTAACACATAGAAACTGGTCAAACACCTTCAATACACCAACTGCAATGATCGAGACATAGGAAATTACCTGAAACTCATCTTTTATCTGGCTGGAATTGGTCTGTGGATCTAGTCTGCTGATGTTGTAATATATGGATCTGAACTCACAAACTGGAATGGCCGTGTTGCCACAGAGACATGCCTCCAAAATGGCATCATGGACAAATACATACTGCTCCTGCACAGAGGAGGGGATAAGGTGTTAAAATCATATTTTCCATACAGATCATGAAATATCACACTTTTTTTTTTTTTCCTTAAGTCATGCCCGATATGCATATTTGGCTCTGTTTCATGTGGAGACAAATTACACAGTGTGCTATGTGACAGCTTTGTGAGCATATTTCATCCATCATTGAATGTGAGGTCTCACGTATTCACTTCAAATTTACAAGTAAAATGGGAAGTCACCACTCTCAGGAGTGCAGGGACAAAATTGGGGTGGGCTGAGAAGGAAACTAGGGTGTAAATCCTTTCTGTTAGCAATCATGAGTCAATGGTCAGCAATGGGTTGTGATTTGGACCTACAACACCACCAGAGAAACAACTGTACTAACAGGTCTGCTCCATCTGTCTCTCCAAAACCCCTGGACTTTTGGTATTCTGGGTAAAGTTCTTTCCCTGAACTAGATATGAGAAGCCCAAAAAAGTTAAAAGCCCTTCTCTGTTCCAGGCTATTGTCCTGTCCCTCATGAGAGGAAGCCATCGAAGCACACACATAAAACTTGTGCAGTAGGGTAACAGTTCCAGAGATGTTTGTGCAGCTGGTAGATACTACCTGATGGAGCAGCTTGCTTAATCAGCACCCAAAGCTGGAATCAAGCATGTTGCATTTGTTTAGCTTGCAACTGATATAAACTAAGCACTACTGGAGTCTGCAGTATACCTATGAATGAATCATGAGAGCTTTCAGGAGCTAGCTTTTTTCTACTAGAATAAAATTAATCAGCAATGCTAAGACCTAAACTTCAAGGTTTGCCCTCCTGTCTTGGAGGCCCTGAGTAGCTGACAGTGAATGCGATTCGGTGCACATCTGGTCATGTTTAGCCACCGAAAGTTCTGTATAATCACATCACAGAGCAAGCAAGTGTTGACTTAATGAATTGCTGGGCTCGTGTTGAGCAGCAAAGCTGACAGAAAAGCAGCACATCGTAAGAAGAGACCTGCTGGCACCTACCTCTGTCTGCACCAGGTTGACCCTTTGGGATCGCAGCTCTCGCACACAGTTAAATATATCTACCACGCCTTCGTTCTCTGCCATGTCAAGCATGATGTCGATGGCAATAAAGCACCCTGTTCTCCCAGCCCCAGCACTAAAAAACAGAATACACAATGAGGGTCTGAATGACCAAGAGATCGTGGAGGGGCAGAGATTTACAGAGGAGACAATAACTGTATCACAGACACAGCTGTCTTCTCTTGGAAGCTGCTGCCCTCTCCCTAACGGGTTGATTTTTCTGCATAGCTAAAATAACTTAGCATTTAAGAGAAGGAGGTAAAATAATATTTCTTGAAAGGGAAATGGACTCAGGTAGTGGGGGGGGGGGGGGAAACAAACAACAAAGCTTTGTGTTCTTGAACATCAACAAAAAAAAAATCACTCTTTGAAAAATAATCATTATGATTTTACAGGTCGATTCCCCTGCACACCTCTCATCACCCAGGATGTGGGAGAGCAGCCTCCAGGTTGCAAACAGACACAATTCCAGAAATGTTCTTCCATGGGACAATTTTTCCTTTTCAATCCAGAGGAATTTGGGTCCCAAGGAGGGTGATTTCAAGTTGTGGACTGTAAAATTATAGAGAAAGGGGCTGGAGGCTACTCAAAACCTTCAGTTTTAGAGCCCCTGCTGCTTGTGAGAATTGGACCACCTCCTGCAAAACTGTGTTGTCATTGTGTCCTCCTTCCCTCCCGGGAAATCAGCCAGGCTGTTTAGGTGTGAAGGATAGAGAGAGGAGAACGTCTCTTCACATTACTCCGAAGGAAGAAGGAAAACTCAGCTGAAACCAGGGCAACTTCAGTTGCATGAAAACTCCAGCAGAGCCGAAAGCAAGGAGATATGAATGACCATAAATTAATGGACCAGATTAATCAACTGCTGAATAGAGAGAAGATATTTTTCATTTGCAGAATTTTAATGAATAAGTGGCATTTCCTCTCCCTTTATCTCTCAGCTTTTCAGAATTTTAACAAATAGTTATAACATTTCTATATTTAGAGGATCCTGGCACTTCATAAATATCGAACAGTGATATTATCCAGCCAGGCATCGGTAGGGAGAATTTGGTAATTACCACTTAAAGCAAGTCATTAAAATTCAAAAGCAGATAAATAACGGAGAGGAAATGGCATTTATTCATTAAAATGTGAAGGATGAAAAATTTCCCCTTGCTTTCTTGGTGACAATGAATCACGTTCAGACTCCTTCCAGGGCCAGGCCCATGTCATAGCATTAAGGCAGCAAATTCAGGCCCTGAGCTCTGAATGAATTCCCTTTCCACCAGCTCCTCAGGCTTGTCTGTTTTATTATGAAACTGACTCATTGCTTACTGAAAAATACCAACAAAACAACCCACAAAACAAAACTGATATTAAAAGGTAAGATTTAATTGATTTTCCTTTATAGATTGGTTGTGGGATGTATTCTCTATCTCCTTCTGAGAACACAGCATGGCAGACAGAGGTTCAGGGTGAGATTTTGGGACAGCCAGCTCTGCTCCTGAGCCTTGTGCTCCAGCCACATCTCCTTTAGAGATCACATGCCCTGAGCGGTGGCCTGGGGACTGAAGTAGCAGCTGCTAGAAACCCAAATGCTGCTTTTGCAGCAATGTCTTCCCCTTGTATCTGAAGTCATCAAAGGCTGATGTCAGTCTCTGTGTGTGCCTCTACTCTCCCACCACCAGCACCACGCCTGATCACACCTCAAACACTCTCCTAGGGACACTCTCCTACATATTCATACAGTGCCTTGCACAGTAGGGCTTTAAGCTCAGCTGGAAGAAAACAGTGCAGAAGAGCCCTCACCAGTAAGAGCAGCAGCCAGAGAGTCAGCAAGCACATGGTTCAACTGTATGAATTCTCACAGCTGGAAACCAAGCAGCAAAGTCTCCTCAGGCATTCCCTCTTTAGTTACTAGCTGGAAGTCACTAGGCAGGTTTTCAGCTTGACATTCCCATCGCAATTCCTGGGCTTTGAGGACGCCAAGATGCGCAATGCTGGCATCCAGACCAGGAGGAGAGACTAACATTCCAGATAAGACTATTGGCGCTGGTTCAAAGCTGAACCACAGTGCACGTGGGTACAGAAAAGCAAATGTTGCTTTAAAATTCCCTGTCTTCTTGTTAGGCACTGTCCCTTCTGCCATGTGAGGTTTCTTGTAGATAAGGACTTGAATGGCTGGCCCACATATTTACCATTCTCCTAGCTCTGCTATGAGCATCTAAGAGCCTATAGGCCACCAGAGAGTCTTTTACATTCAAATGGCCCTCTCTGACCTACTTATAGCATCTCCAATTCATGCCAGCTAAGCTTCAGAGCTGCCACATTAGAAAAGAAAACCAAATTCCACTGTGTTTCCTGGCGAGGCCCACAAATTTTAACTCTTTAACAAGCAAAATGTAGTTGATTATTGCCAGATGAGAAGACAAAAAAAAAAAAAAAAAAAAAGGAAAAAAGCAGAAAAAGCTGATGGAAGAAAGGCTTAGACAAAGCAAGAGCTCACATACCTGCAGTGCACCACAATGGGTCCTGCTTCTGGGGGATTGAGAAACTTCACTTGACGAACGAAGCCCAGGAGGCCTGTGGCATAGCAAGGAACCCCGTGGTCAGGCCAGCTGGTGAAGTGGAACTGCCGAATCTCTCGGATCTCATGGTAGCCTTTCTGAGGAAGACAACACAGCCTCTATTTTTCTTCCATCAAAGAACAATCTGCATATTCTGATCACTGCTCCTTTCCCTCACTCAGAGGGATGGACAAGCTCCCCCTCGAGCTCACGCTATATGCAGGAATTTGTCCTGCACTGCTTTTCATCCTGAGATTTCAAGGTGAAAATCCTTTCTGAGGCATTAAAGCAATGTCCTGGGGAATGAACACCTGGAGAGTGGCCTCGCCCGAGACAACGGTAGATTTTCTGCCATCTCCTGCCAAAAAATCTCAGTTTGACATTACAGCTGGTAGTGAAAAGGGCAGAAGCTGGTACCCAGACCTATCACTTGGCTTTTGTAGTGAGACCAAGTTATAGGTACATGAAAATTGCCACTGCTTGTATGTGCCCTGCAAAGGGTAACACGGAGGTATCAGTTAAACTGTGACAATTTATAGTACACAATTGTTGGAGGAATCCAGCAGCAGGTCCTCTAACTGTCAGATTTGGGCATTAGCATTTCTTACCAAGTTTTTCAGTGATTTAATTAAATATGGAGCTGATGTATTCAAAAACAGGAACAATATTCCCAGTGTGGCTGAAGTTCATTTAGCAGGAATTTTTGAAAAGCTTCAAAACCACTTACTGAGTGTTTGGACAGTAATTTAGACAGACCTGGAATACTCTGACACTTAGACTTCCAATTTCTAATCACAAGTAACAAAAATCTTTCAAATCCTGCCAATTTGGGGATAATTTTTATACTCTTGCCTTCATTATGTTTTTATTTCTGTTGAAAGGGGACCCTGCCTGGCATCCAGTTTAACTGATACCTTTTTTCATCTGTAATTTGCTGCTGTGAAACACAACAGTTATTATTCCTGGCATACCATCAACTATCTGCTGGCTTTTGGATGCATTTAAACTTCATGCACTGTGGATTCTACTTTTGTGGCTACATCAAGATGTTCATGTAAAAATCAGTTGTCCAAAATTAGAATCTCTGTCCAAAATTTAGGCTTCTGAAGTGAAACCTGTCCAAAGAGTAACAGCTCCCACCTCCAACAGCATTTGGGATCCGTTTCCTAGAATTAACATTTTTCAACACAAAATAAGTGTTGCATCAAAATTTCAGCTGACTGAAAATTTCCTTACCTTTTGTACAGTAAATGTGCGTATGACGTATTCTGCCAATGGCTCTGTCTCAATTAATGTGACTTTAATATCTCCATAGACTTCTGTGTCATCTGGCCAGTATCGAACACACTTCACCTGGGGGTGGGGAAGAAAATATTGAGAGGAATTAGCTGAAGTTGAGTCAGAGCTGACCTACATTTTACTCTGCTTTCAAGTTGAAGCCAACGCAAATTGGGTTTTTCTTCTGATGTACAGACATTGTCAAAATTAACTGTATAAATTAGATCAAAATTCCTTTACCATATAAAGAAACCACAGTGAGGATTTTTTTTTTTTTTTTTTGGTTTCCTCTGTGTGAATACAAATGAAAATAGATTTAGCTCTTCTTTAAGATAGTATTCCTTACATTTGCATACATGTCCTGCCCATAAATCAGGTTTACAAAAATACCTGCCAGTTACTACCACCATTCCCTCCAAGAAAAATCTAAGCTCTTGTGATTGCTACTGTCATTCTGAACTCTCTGTGTAGCCAAAGAATTTCAGTTCTTAGAGACTGCGAGATACGTGTAGATACATTAAATTTCTTTGACTCTAAGCTTCCCTTATCAGATGTGGACACAAATTTGACATTTTACCAGCTGTGACAGGCCTCAGCTAAGACTCAGGAAAGAAATCTGATCACGTAAACATATCCCAAGCTTAGCCACTTCTGCAAGTCATGTGCAAAACTAATAGTAGAAATTAAAGCCAAGGCTGTGAAACTCTAAAAGGGATATTTAAGCTAACAAAGGCTATCAAGTTATTGAAGGCTCTGGCATGAAAGAGAAGAACAGCATCTAAAAGCTGAAGCAATTAGCTACTGTGAAGCAGGTTTCATGTTCCAGTTCCAGTCATAATAAATATTAACTATTATTAATGTAGGTTTGTTGGGTGCTTCTTTTACACAGAGGCATTTATTTCACACTGAAGTGTCAGTAGAAGATAAAATAGAATAAATAACAATAAATGAACAGAACCAGCTGGCATTCAACCATGAGATCTAAAGGAAATCAAATACAAAGCAGCTGAATAACTAATGGCTGCGAGTGAACTATTATTTAGATTTTTCTTAGTACCAAAGCAATGGAAAGTGACAAACATCACGACAAAACTTTTAAGAGCTCCAGTTTCTGTTTGAGAATGTCTCTAAACCAAAGACCATCAGGAGTGGGAAGAATATGCCGGGGAAATCCACCCAGACATGTCTTTTCATTCCCTAAAGTTTAACTGACACCTTTGGAGTTATTCACATTTGCTCCCATCGTGGGCTTCAGCAATTGCTTTTTGATGACACAGGGACTTCTGCTTCATCTGAGTCCAAGAGAATGAAGTGGTGGGTGTTGAGAAGGCCAATGCTGCTGGGAGGCCCCAAGGTCCAGCTGTGCACAATCTCACAGTAGTGATCTTCTCAACAGATTGGAAATTCTAAGCTTTGAGCTGCCACTTAAAGAGCTCTTTTGAGAGTTTTAACACTAGTCGCACATTCTCGCTCCTCTGGATTTTTGTGGGTAAAGAAGTATTTAAATTATACAGAGAAAGAATAATTATTACAGAAGTACATTTTTTTTCCTTCTGTACTGAAAAAGGAGACAGCTTCTCAGCTAGCATAAATTTGTATAACTCTGCTAAAGCTGAGACTTACACCAGGAACACGATCCTTATTAGTCTAGAAGGGAAGCAGCTAAGTATTACAAAATCTAGCATTCTTTAGAGAAAAACCCAAAGTGGCTTCAATCCTTCCCTTACTACAGCTAACAAAAAGCATTTCACTTGCTGAGCTTGCCTGAACAGCAGCACCATGTCATACCCAGAACTGGTTTGCTTTATATGTTGGCAAAGTGGTACCCTTACCCTGCCCACTTCCACCAAGTTGGTGACCATGACAACACTCGCAGAGTTTTCTTGCCAAATCATTCTCCAGAAATCCTTCACCGTCTCTTGCATTGGCCCTGGGGTATAACAAAAGAACATTTTTGAGAGAGAGGACTGGATGCCAACAACTCTTTTCAGATGTTCCCCAGCCATTTTCCTGTTCCCACAGGTTCCTACTCTCCCTTTCAGAGCATCCCTCTGTGATTCAGGGTTACAGACACAGAACAGCCCAGAGCTCTCCAAGAGATCAGGCACTTCATCCTCTCTCAAATGGATTTTTAAGGTTCTACCACCCTGGAAAGAGAGGTGAGGCCTGTACTGTAAACAGTGGAGATAGTTTCAGCAATCATGTGTAAGTGATGAGACATGGATGCACCCTACAGTGAGCCTGTAATTACATTTGTATTGAAATTTGTACCTGATGCAGCATTAAAATTCCTTCATTTCACATTTTAATATTTATTAATTCTGAAGAAGGAAGAAAATATGCAGAAATCAGCCCTTTCCTGAAGTTCCCCCAGAGAGCACAAGTTCAGGTTCCAACAGCCAAAATAACGAGTACTCACAAGAGGTTTATTCCACTAGAGCCTCTCGCTGACCTTGTTTCCTTCCCCTTCTACACTGTAGATAAAATCCTCCCACAGGCTTTCACCCACTCTGCCTATCCTGCCTTGCAGCATCCCCTATACCTGCACATCCTCAAGTGCCAGTTTTATTCTAATAATTTTCTTCACCCTTTCAATAGGGACAAGCCAGCGATGAAGTCACAGAGCAAGATTTAAGAATAAAGCCATTTCTGTGAACACCACTTTTGCAGGTAAGAAATGCACAAAAATAAGGTCAAATAATGGTAAAGTTGTCATGGCATAAGGTTTGGCCAGTGATGCAGGAAAACAGCACTTTACTGTAAAGAACAGAAGTAAGGAGGTTTGTCATCTGACATGAAGAGCTCTCAGCCTTGAATTGTGTTGGGCTTTTGGGTTTTTTTGCTTTTTCTCCCTGAAGGCACAGGAAACTCATCAACTAACTTACAGAAGGTGGTGTTCAAATGCATTTCCTACTAGTTCCCTCTATCCAAAAGTTCATCAGTCACAGGCTTATTCATACTGCTTTCCTCAAGCAATTTCACTCCAGAAGGTAAACCCAAGCTCTGTAAAGTCCCTTTTAGTTCTAATCTCATACTTCATGCGCAACAGACACGTTACAGATTGTACTCCCATCTCTAAGGATGGGGCATTTTTTATTCTTGTAGCTGAGGTTTTGCATTTGAGTGTCTTCAAGATCTTGAAGCATCCTATATCCTTCCCTTTTGTGCCCCTACACCAAGTTTTCAGATGTACCCCAAAAGAGATATTACCCTATAAAGAGCTCTTACAAGAGCTTAAACCAGCAGTGGTTTTACAACTACTTAGACAAACAAGAACGAGTTTACCTTGAGTTGCAATGTAATGGCGAGGTCGGTGGTATCCCTGGAAAAAAGAAAGAAAATATGTGACAATCTGTGATCACAATTCAGACAAAGCACATCAGCATGTTTTATACTTCCCAGGCACCAACAACTGCTGCACACTTAAGAGTGCTTATCAAATGAGTGAAGACAGGCAACTAGGGTGCCCTACGAGATTCTAATAGATGGCATCTGACTCAGGCTGAATACTCAGATCTCATTATGCCAAAGAGAAAACAGGAATGGGACAGTTCTCACTGTTTCTGTACTGAAAAAGGAGACAGCTTCTCAGCTAGCAAGGAACACAAGGCCACTGCCTAACTTGTGGGCAACTCTGAAAACGCTTTGACGGCAAAATGCTGCACCTTCTTGTTTGAAAAAGAATCTGCCTCTGTATGAAAATGCTGCATATCAGTCTTATGCAGCTTTATTAGGTGTATTTTCATCCCTTGAAGAAACTTTTCTGAATGTTGTCAGGTTTCTAAGAATTAGGAGTTGCATATAAGAAAGGCACGTTCATTTGATCATTTTGTGTGTGCGAGGGAGGCTGCTTTTTGAATGCTATTTTAGAACACTACAAAAAATAGTCAGTCTATTTACATGCCTCCTGCACTGCAACTCTGCAAGAATCCAGCAAGTCTCAGATATCTGCTAATGCTGATACCGATTCCCGCGTACGTCATTTAGCCCACATTCCACTTATGTTGGTGGATCTGTCAAACACAGGAAACCTCCATCTGTCCAGATTGGTCAGACAGAATTAACTGGAGACCAAGAACCTTCTCTCTGTCACAACACGATGCTTGTGCAACGTTCAGCTGTCATTCATCTCAGATCAACAGCCTGTCCCTATGTCAGATGCACCAAATTCATAAGCAGACTTGTCAGCGGGAGCATTTGTCATGGTGGGAATGTCCAGGAGCCTTACATCGATGTAATTGGCATTTATGTAGTCAGAGTGAGGGTCCCCATCCAGCAGCTGCAATCTCACTCTTGAATGATCATCTGAAAGAAAGAAAAAAAAGTGACAGTAACGATAAGAGGACTTTCGAAGTGTTTTATTATCTGCTGATTCCTGCAAGTGGGTAATTTAATATTTACAATAAAAAAAAAAATATGAAAGAATAAAAGTATATCACAGGTATTCCTGTTCCTACCAGCCCTTCCTTTTCTCTTTAAGCTGTAACATTTAGATCTGGAGGTTAGCGTTCATTCATACTCTGTGTTCATTAAATTCTCTGCTGTCACCAAAACCCTTGCAAAGCTTTTACCCAGACCACAAATGTTGCTTGGCTTGGGGGTCTCAGGGATTTATCTCCCTTAGAAAAGCCATCTCCACACATGGAAGTAACAGCATTCCTGGCTTCATCTGATCTATGGAAACTGAGGTAAGAGCTAAAACTGTCAAGATCAGAATAAAAATAAAGAGGTCATGACAGAGGTATAAAAGATTAAGGAGGGTGAAATGGCAAATTAGATTCTGCAAATAAGAAATGGGGAAACCCGGCCACCCAAAAGGAAACACCAAAGGAAATCAGAACCACGTTCCTGTATGCAGCCTCACAGCAACAAAATGACATCAAGGCAGTGTTTAAAAAAAAAAAAAAAATAAATAAATTAGAAATGTTGATGATTTTGAGGATGCTCAAAGTTACATTAGATAAGGCAATAATATAACAGACATCAATCTTTTCATCTCCCAGCATGCTCTACAGTTCAGATGCAGAAAGGAACTACCCCAGCGGGCAGATGATGTTGTGATTTTCCACCAAGGGAATGGTTTGATCTTTTTCTGGAACAGCTGGTGCTGGGCTCCATCAGAGGAGATGCTCCGTGAGCCGGAGCTGATTCGCTCTGGCAATCCCAGCACTGGCATGCAGTTAATTGTGAAACTGCTATTGAAGGGCCAGTTGCTTGGCAAAGGCTGCTGGGTAGAGAGGTCACTGCTGGACATATTGGGCTCATTTTTAAATGATTTTTAAAAGAATTATAATATAGAGTTCATTAAGTTTATTCTATGATGCTACGTGGCATGCCCTAGGTGCTCCTGCGCTGGCAGGGGCGTTGGACTCAATGATCTCCAGGGGTCCCTTCCAACCCCCACCATTCTGTGATTCTAAGTTTATTTCCTCACTGCCAGCTCTGTAGACTCTGGTGCTCAGTCAGTGAAGCATTGGTGTTCAGAAGCACTTTGCAAAAGAGTGGCCTAAGCATGATTTACATTCGATTAAAAAGAATCATAGCAATGAAACATAAAAACACGAGGTGTGATTCTGTAGTAACTCAGTCAGAAAGGGTTTAAGTCATCACTTAATTAAATGTAGAATCAGATAATAATTGCAAAGACAGATGTGCATGCAGTTCTGAAAACCAGGATTTGGATATATATTAAATATTCATTTGGCAATGTAAAGCAAGGGTTCTCATACTCTGCTCATTCTTTGGGTGAGATTTTTCACACCCAAAAACTACAGTCACGTTGCTGTATTTATCAAATACTGTATTTGCATTCAAAAAAAGGTTACACAGGCGAATCCATCAAAAGCTCTGTTATATTTGTATTAATAAATATAACCTTTGCTGAGGCAGTGGCAGTAGGTCTATCGCTCAGACTGCTGATAATGTGCCCAACTCCAGATAATTACCTGCGCTCAAGGCAACTGCACCAGGAGTTGCAGTAAATCTTGTGGTTAGACAGACAACAAAAGAATTTATACTTGAGCAATTCACAAAGACAGACAAAGAGCTGATTAAACTGGACATTTGGAGGAAATACATAAAATCTCCTGCAGACAATTTCACAGTTGCAATTCAAGGCAGTGAACTAAGCTAGTTAAGAATCACACAGAACAAAAGCAAACAAAAAAGCCCCCTAGAGCCGATGGTTGGGATGGGAACTAACTCCTCGTGTGATGCCACAATACAATAACGTTATGGAAGTCTTAACTTGTGGCAACAATAGAACTAAAAAACGATGAGACCAAAAATGACCCTTATGAAGATGAAAAGAATCTTACGTTGACTTTGTAAGTGGGACAAAGCTACACACTCATGGCAGGTAGCTGAAGTGCTCCAGAAAGCCCTCAAGAAAGAACCTGCCTCTCTTCATTTAACAAAACCAAACCCCCAAATTCAGTTTTGGCTCTTTGAGCTACTCCTTAGTTAAAAACTTAAACCAGACAGGATGAGTATCTCCTGAGGGAGCTTGATGGGGAGGACCTGAGAAGCAGGCTGCAGAAGAGGTCAATGCATTTAAGACAGTCATGGATAAAAAAAAAGATGCTGTGTAGGTGTAAAAACTGTTGCCAGTTGTTGGTTTTTTTGATGTTCCTTTTAAACCAAATAAACCAAATATGGCTATTCTATCTGTGAAAAGCAGTAAAGGATGGAGAAATGATCTATGGAAACAAATGGAGACGTTCAGGTTTAGGTCAAATCATATTTTGGGACCAAATGAAAAGTCCTTTTAGATGAACTTTGCCTTGGAAGGACAGAATTAAAAATACTTCATTGCATATTTTACAAAAAAAAAAAAAAAAAGAAAAAAAAGAGTTTAACTGCTGTGGGAGATTTATTTCTCTTGTAAATGTGAACAGTGCAGCAGAAACAAAATAGAAAACTGTATATATGGTAAGCACACTAAGTATTAATTACATCCCAGTAATGGCATATTCTTGTTCATAAGTTTAAGAGCAGTCAGGATAAAAATCTGTGAAATAACTTACCTTGTAAATCTCTTTATTCCCCCCAAACTTTGGAATTTGGCCTTTTTTTTTTTTTTTTTTTTTAATGGAGAGGGCAAAAAAAAAAAAGAGCAGATTATGCTCTTTGCAGTAATAATCTTGTACTTAGCTTTTTTCTTCAACCCTTTATAGGGCTTTTTAAAGCGCAGCAAATTTCTTCATTGTATCTTCTCCCAGTGGTTAAAATACCTGATTCTGTACCCTATGCACTGGACTGCACTAGCCAAGGAGACTAAACGTTTGGCACCCCAAGATGAAAGTGTTGCTCAACTCTTCTGTACAATTTTCATACATCATATCACCATGTGTTGCAAATGGATTATTAAAAACCTTAAAAAATGGGGGGAGAAATGGAAAAAAATTGCACGTCTAACATTTGGGACTGCAAAAAATGGAAATATACTTCAACAAATGGATAAATCATCTTATTTCTCCCTGTTCACCATCGTCCAAATACAAGTTAGCAGAACTCTAAATTTGTCTGAAGAGTACTTTGACTGAAAATTGGTCTTAAAACATATTTCAAAAATGACAAAAATCTCACTGAAAGTCACTGTGCTCCCATTTTAGCACAAAAACGTTATCATTGCAAACTTCTATCAATATTCCCATTAGTGATCATTTGAGATACTGACGTTTATTCACATCACATTTTGACACCACCACCGGATTAATCTCCCACAACTTTTGCCATCTAAATATTACATAACTAGTCTAAACTGGCTGTCAAGATTCCCCACAGAGTCAACGGGGAAATACAGACATCTTTTGAAGTTATTCAACCTGGTTCTGACATGAAAGGATGATTTGCCCTCTCAAGTACACGTTGTCCCCCCTTGGACTGTGCCTGCATAACAGCAAGGTGTGCCACGTCCCATCCTCTCAGGATCACATACCCTGGACATTGCACAGACAAGCAAGAGTTTAGGCACTACAGAAGATAGCATGGGCTAAAAAGCTTGGAAGATAAAAGACTTCTATTTTTAATCCAATAGTGACATCTGGGTGTGGGGTTTTTATTTATTTTATGCATTATCTCCATCCATGGCCAAGAAGCCTACTCTACATGGGTCTCAGATGAGAGCACCATTAATCTCTCCCACCACAAAATCCTCTGACTAATTCACAGTCTTCCAACTCAAAGCATATGGTAGTCAGAGTATGAAGGAAATGAAGTGAATTTCACTACCGTCTCCTGTCATCAGCTCTATAGTTTTTAATGGACTGTCACAAGACTTTCAAACCACGGAGCCTAAGTGGGAAGATGGTAGAGCTCCACTGCAGATGGGAGGATGTGTCTAAAGTAGGAATGGTAGGAGCACCCCTATGACTGTTGACCTCCTGTAATATTATGCTCAGCAAAGGGAGAAAAGAAAGGGAAAGAAAGTGCTCTCCTGTAGGTTGAAGCAAAACACAATCGGAGGTCTTCATTTCCTCAGCTTACATCTGAGAGTTTTCACTCTCTTATAAGTAATGACTCTCAATTTGGAGAAGATGGGGAGAAACATAAGAGGACCAAAGGTCCCATATAGCTTCTGGGTGTTGTGTCTTCTATGTAATGGGTTCAGCTCAACCCACAAAAGCTCAACATCCCTCCTCTAACAAACACTCGCTGATGCACTTTGAAGGCTTCAATATCTAGGACCTAAAGTGAATTTTAATCATTTTGCTTCAGCACACAAATAGATTCACTGTCTACCCTTGCCCAAAAGAAAAATCCTGCATCTCCACAACTGTCTTTGTGTTTACAGCTTTTACATCCAAAGCACAGGAGCAAAGCTCATGGCCACTGCCAATGTAACAAAAGGGTTCAAGCAGGGCAGCTCCCTCCAGCAAGGCAAGCCTGTGCAATTAGAGCATATCTTTCCACCATCAATAGTGGACTTCTGTGGTCATACAGACACCAAATCCCCTTCTCAGCTTTTCCTTGTCTCCAAAAAAAAACCACACCAGTGTGGCAGTTTGAAAGGAATCCTGAAAAGCTGTGCTTTGAAGCATGGGAGAGCTTAGAGCTCTCTTGCATCTCCTCTCCACGAACAGATTAGCCTCATCTGCAGCTTTGGTTTGCAAATGTAAGAACAGCAGATGTTGGGGCTGGCAGGAAGATCTAGGTTTTTATAGAGAGGCACGATGTTAATACAGCCCTGGGAAAGCAGTGAGCCGAGTAAAACAGTCCTGTCAGTGCACTATTACCCAGAAGGCCATAAAGACAAGATCTAATCTGCTGTGATTCACTGAGCGATGCTACTTATTGCAAGAGCTTACAAATCCACATTTTAACCAAAGTCTCTGAAGCTGTTATGAAAGTTAGATCAAAACCTGACTTTTCAACTCCCTCCCTGAAAGGCGCAGGATGTCCCATGCCAGGAGTGATGAAATGGCAACGGTGGTTCAATAAAAAATGTTAATTGCCATCTGCAGCCTTTTATCAAATAAACCAGTAGAAACCATCAGCACATGCTCTAGGTTTTGCCAGCAATTACAACTCTAGGACAACGAAGCAGCTAAGGTGTACTGGTTTGCCACCTCCCCTCCCCAGGCTTTCGCACAGTTTGTACCCACTGAGCACAATTCATTCTCCTGATCTGCCCAGAGGGAGCTACTCTGCTGCTATCCTCTGCTCTGCCATCCCCTCTCTGCTCTGCATCCCATTGTTGCCTTTACTCAGGAAAGTTGCCCAGTGTTGCCCATCACCAGGGTCCGCTCAAGGCTTAGCCAGTGACACCACTGGTTATTTCCCAGTGGTTTTACAAAATGTCAGATCAATGATATGCTCCTTCCTTGGGCATCCGCCCTCTCTAGGATCTTCTAAGCAAAGCAAGGATTTTGTTCCCTTTTATCACTCTTTATTGCACACTGCTAAATTCTCCTTGCTGTCTTTCAGAAGAGCTATTGTCGTCTCCTCAAACTCTGTTCTGATAGTTATTTGAAGTGAAGAAAACCCACTCAACTTTGTTATTTACCTCCAACCCTTCTGCATCCTTCCTCTTTCACTGCCTTGCTTTCTTTACCTAATTCTTTCCACCCCCTCAACCTCATTCCAAAATCCTTACCAACAGCCCTCAAACTTGAGCTTCTTTTCTGATGTTTTATACCATGCAGATATTTCTTCCTTAGCTTTGATTACATTTTGCATTCCCTTTTTCAATCGCATCACCTCCTATCTGCTTTGCTGCTGTGTTTACGTTTCTTGCTAAAAGGCTAACATCATTCTTTGTTAGGGAACAATTCATCTTTGTGAACACCTTCCTTTTAGATAATACCCTATTATCTAAATAAATTATCTAAATAAACATCTATCTTCCTTGATTTTGCTTAATTTCTTCTCACATTTCACTTGGAGTTCAACGCTTTCTTTGTGACCACCTTCAACATAAATTAGATGGTGGCTACTGCACAGTCTTGTCTCTTTTCACTTTCCCTTTTACATTATGTCACCTTCTTCCTGAAAATCATACAAAGAATCAAAGTGTCTTTCACATTTCCTTTCTTGTATAATACTATGGCACTTCCATCTGCAGTCTGGTTGCTATAGCTGGACAATTAATCTGGTTTAGACTAATTTAATCTAAGATCACAACCAATGCAGGAAGCCAGCAGAAGAAGTGGGATCAGATCACAATCTTCTGATCTTCATTTCCAGACTTCTTCATCTTTACCACAGAGTCCCTGCACTGAGCTGTTCTGTGCCATCCCCCCTGAACTGTTACATCAATCTTTCCTTTCATGTCTTAAAAGAACCAGAGGAGTAGCTAAGTGTGAGATGATCTCTTTGTAGCCAAGGGGTTTTTTTTAATTCTTTACTAAAGTCAGTTTGTTCTAGAGAAAACATATATTTAACCTGAAAAAAAATACAGTACTAAATATATCACTCAGTGTGATTTAATTTTGCTCTTACAGCATTCTGTAGATTTATCCAGTCATGAAAATCTATGGTACATTCGTTTATACTCTTATGTCTTGTTCTGCTGGTCTGAGGCCTGGCTTCTCCAATTTAATTCTGCTCAGCAGCCCTTAAAATGAATTAGTTCTCACACCTCTTCTCCCCAGTTATTATAAGGAATAATGAAACACGGGAGTAAGCTGCCTGGAGAGCTTGTGGAAAGCTCAGTTCTGGAGATTGTTAGGAAGAGGCTGCACAAATACCTGATAAAAAGGACTAGAGATGAATGTAGTCCTGACTTGGAGAATAAAGCTGACCTAAATGGTTTCATGGAGTCCCTCACAGCCTTGCAGTTCTACGATATATCAATATTCCTATAAAATCAACAGTAATTGGTTGTTGGAAGAAGTAAACCAAAAAAGCTTTACTGCATTTTCAGCCACCTTATTGTGATTCTGAAGCAGAAACTGTGTCCCGCACATCAAACCAGCTCTATGGGGACAAGCAGGGACTGCTCCACTGGTTACTGACCGCAAGGAAGGAGGAAATCTGATCTCTTATCCAGATCTAAAAATCTGAAATACCTGTATCTCCTTTTGTGCTCCTATCCATGGCACTGACAGCTCTGGGTTATGTAGTAAAAATGGACAGAAAACAGGTATCATCATCCACTGCTAAAAATCTGACAGAAGGATGCAGCCCTTAAATCACAAACATTAAGCACAAAGCAACGTAGATATAAAGTGAGTAAAAAAAACCTGTAAAGTCATGCAATGGCTTAAAGTAAAATAATGAAAAATAAATGAAAATAAAATAAAATTAAAAAAAATAAAAACCCATTGCCTGTAACAGACAGACTGAGCTACTGAACACCCAGCACTGTAAACCAGCTTTTAGTGAGATTCTCAACACACCCTTTTCCACAGGGTGCATATAACATCTTGCACAAAGCTCAGTTTAATGTGAATTTACACCTACAGGAGATTATGTTTCCATATCTGTTCTTATTGCGGTTTTCATCTTCCTTGGCTGTATCCCAGGATGCCGTCTGCCCCTCAGGTAGTGCCTGCAAAATAAACAATAGCAGAGTGTTTATAAAAATCTGGCCAATGCCTTCAGGTGGATTAAGATGACTGAGCAGGGCAAAAATAAAGGTGCTGCATAATTCAGTAGTCAACCCAGCAAACAGCTGTTCTTGAGGAAAGGGGCACATCCACTAAGAAAGCAGAGCCCAGTGCAGACCATTTGCATCTCTTGGCTTCTGCCAGTGAAGAATCATTTTCCTCCAGCTGCTTCAGATCTAAAAGGATCAAGGGAATTTGTTTCTGGCTGCACAGCCACAGGTTAACCTCATTCCCCCTCTGGAATGTGGTTTGTGGAAATTTCACAAACACACACTTCTAAGAAAACCCAGATGGCTGAAACACAGTGCTCACTCTTTCATGTTAATGTCCACAACAGATACAAAGGGTTCACCTATTTCGGTACTGATGATGGGGTGGTGCAACACAAACCACTAGGCTGGTGTTCTCTGGGGAAAAATAAAAAAAGCTCAGGGTTTTAGATCACGGGTAAGGAAAAGAAGTAAAAAGAGGTAAAACAAGCTCATGAAGTAGGAAATTAATAGCAATTTCCCAAAATCTGCTCTTTTAGTTGAGAAAGGTAAGGAAAGTGGCAGCATGCAGCACTGGCCAGCCCTACAACACACTCTGTTCAGCCACTTTCCCCTTGAGGCACATCCAGGAAGGATTTTCAAGGCAGAGCCAGCAAAGAGGCAGTTATCTAGGGATCTGGCTGGAGGATGGTCCTGCCTTCCTCAGATGATGGCCTGGCTGCCTGTAGGCAGGATGATCCCTCTCCCCATCTCAGGATGGTCAGGATCAAAGCAGCAGGCACAGCTCCAGCTCCCTGGGGCATCACCAGCATCATAACGGGATGCGAAGCCACGACCTGCAAACTGCTGCTGGTGGCTGCAACCAACCGAGCCTTAACTTGTGCCTAAAACACAAGTGAGGAGAAGAACAGCTCCCACTGAATGGCCTCTGTAGATCTGCCTCCTCCAAGGTCTACTCTCTAACATGGTCCTACTACTAAAAACTATGACAACATTATAAAGTGTATTATTTATGGTCCTTAGGGAATTATGGGGTTTTTAGACTGCAGTCATTGTAGAATGGTATCTGCCTTAGCTAGCAGCGGGTAGTTTGACACAGCTGTGCTAGAAAATGAATTTATATTCATCTTCACAAGCCATCCAGGTCTATTACAGTGCCTGAATGCAATAGCAGAGAGGCACAATTATTAGGATCTACAACACTGACATTACAATTAAACTTAATATGAGCAAACCCCTGGCAGACCAGATCGTTGTGAATTTCCCCCAAAGGGGTTCCAGGACAGAAAATGTCAGGCACTGCAGCACTGCCACGAGCATTGCTGACAAAAGACAGGGACACCGAGTTCCTCTTCGAAAGCCCAGGAGAAAGAGTAATAACTCTGTAATTGGTGAGGGCTTTGATCACACATATATTTCCTTTACAGGCAGCTGTTTCCAAATAGCAGCTCATCTCCTGAGCAAAAAAAAAAAAAAAAAACAAAAAAACCCAAACCACAAAACCCAACCAACAAACGCACGCACAACAAAAAAATCCCTGAGTACAAGAAAAGAGGTGAGGAAGGTTCATTTTCATCTTCAAAGACTGAGGAAAAAGGTGCCTTATTTTTCCATTAATATCAAATTACAGCAGATTGACCAGAGAATGGCAACAGTCATTAGACATCTAATCACAGCCATTTTAAAAGAAAAAGTTAAAAAAAACCCAAAGAAAATCCTCTCTCATGACTTCCACATGGGAGAAGCTCTCTTGGCCGAAGAAAATACATTCAGGTCCAGTAACTCCCTTTTCAACAAACCCTATTCTTTCATGCCACTTGAACATGAAATTCTCCATTGAAATTGATGTTTTTATATTTGCCCGATACAGCCTCTGAAGATTTAAGAGCCCAGGATTTTTCATCTCATTCGATACCAAAGAAATCTCTGCTTTTCACAGAACTACCCGCCCTCTGAAGACCATCTTCCTCACCAGCTCTGGCTGGCAGGGAACACAATCTGCCTTTGCAAAGCAGTACCTTATACCCTACTTTTATACACACCAAATCAACAAATTGGAGTAACTGCATGGACATGGGTGGGACAGCACAAATAATTTTCTGTGAAATCACTAAAAATGCAGCACTAAGAATCGAAACTGCATTAGAAAGACAGAGGCAAAAATAGCAATTGCAATTCAGTCGCACGCAGAAAAGGAGGAAGATAGCTAATGTATTGATCCTTCAGGTTTTGTTTGTGCAGTGTGTCTATAATAGCAAAAAGGGTTAATATTTCTGTTTCTCTCGGCTTTATCAGCAATGGTAAATCAGGATAGATCGCTTGGGCACTGGTACTTGATCTCCATTTCACAGGAAACACTCCCCCTTCTGTCTTTGATTTGTTACCAGTAAAATTTCAGTGTTCAAAAATATGGGCTTCATTTTTAGGCTTTTCTTACTCTTCCTCTTTTAGAGAAGTTTTGTAAAATTTAAAGTGAAGTATCTTCCCAGTAGTGGAATTGATGTTACACTGATGCTTTTGAAACTAAATTGATCTGATTTTTATCTGAAATTACAAAGATAGATCTCTAAAAGTCAGCTTCATCTCAATCAAGCCTTCTAAGCACCACAGCCCAAACATAACTAAAGCGTTCACATTAAATTGAGGCTTACTGAAAGCCAATTTAAATTTCCAGTGGATGCATTTAGTTAGATCGCTGTTTGTTTTTAATTTAAATACGAAAACTTGAATCATTCAGCTGCACTGATCTACCCCAATGCTGCAGTATTGCTGCCAAAGGCAACAGCATCAATTAAAAGCCTTGTTGCTTGTCTCAATGCGTGGCACAGAGTCCTGGACCTCTCCCTGCTCTCACTATCTTCTCAACAGTGGTGGCAAGCCTGTTTCCACAACTCTGCTGACTCAGGGTTAAAAACTGCTTTGGCTAAAAAATATAACCTGCAAAGAACTATTTCAGCCAGTTCTGTTCCTTATTCTGGTTTGTAGCAAAGGCTTAAGCCAACATTGTCCTAGGACAGTAACACCCTGCTGTCAGATAGTTTGCAATGCCATGTCGGAGCCTGAACCACAGGATCTGTTCTTCTGACCAGACAGAAAATGTCTAGACAGCCAGAAACGAAAGTGTTAACATCCAGAGATGACTTCAGTAAGCTGAATATTCTCAATACTAAGATGCTTGAGGAAAGAGCCACAATCCAAAATAACTAAACAGTCTCAGTAATGCAGCAGGAGAATGTACCTCAGCACCATCCTAAATCATAATGGAAAACACGTTTGGATACTTAACCTTATTATCTCCGCAGCCAGTAATTGCTGCTCACAGTGAGTCTATGGGACTAGTCCCCCAGCTCACAACAAATCAGGGCTGATAGGTTTGGAAAAAGGAACAGGTGACATTTAAACGTGTCCCATTTAAATGTTTACAGCTATGCCTAAGCCCAAACAGTGCTATCTACGTCCACTGCCAGTGATTTATTTTTCTCTTGCGGCTCTTGCAAGCCTTCTGTTTGTCTTGCCAAACAGAAGCAGGAGCCAAGAAAGCCCTGGTCACACCTTGCCCTCAGGTGCAGCAAGGCAGCCCCAGAACAAGCAGCACACGGCAAGTGCTGACAGATTCCCACGTTGACACACACAGCTCTCACCCATTTCACACCAGCAGTGACACCACTTACACAATTCACATCTTGCTTTTTCAGCTCAGTGTGGAATTATGTGCGAGATGCAAGCACCAGAAATATTTTTCTAGGTGCTCTTGGTAAAACAAGCTGCCTGTGCTCTGCTGGTCTGTAGCTGAAGGTTCACTTCAAACAAATGGCAAATGCAATTTCCAGGTTACTCAGCGGAGATGAGAATGTACAGAGATAAGAGACTGTCATGTGTGACTGATACACTCCATTCAAAGTGGTTTTTCATGAGAGTAAAATTATTTGGTAACACGTCACTAAATAGGCTGTAATTTAGGATATCAATTTGCAAAGTAAGTAGAAAATGAGCTCCTTAGAAGAAAAAAAAAAAGCCCACAAACTATTTGGAGGTGACACTGATATTTACGTATGAAAACACATTTTAAAATAGACATAAAATTATTTTTGAAGATTTTATCAACGATTTCTGCAAAATGCTTTGCAAAGCCAGTTTTGCAGCTTTGTGCTCCTCCAGATTCTGGTCTGAGACACCATTCTCAGCCAACTCAAACCTCCCACCTTCCCAGAGTTCTAACACTCCCTGACATCCTCCTGCATCTAAGGCAGTGCTGGTGGCGACTGAAAGCTGTTAGGAGCTAAAGTGCTGCCTGCATCCCATGCAATGAAAACCAAATTCCACAGTTGAAAATGACTGCTACTTTGGGCAACTACCTCTGATCGAAGGGTAGAACAGCACGTGATGTGAGAGCTTGTGTCATTCTCCAGGCTACGTCTTGTAAAGAAAGGAATTAGGCAAATCTCTAGAATGTCATCATCATTATATACGTATGTAGATAGCACTTTCTGGGAGAGGCAGAACTTGGGGAGCTGAAAGTTGCATTGACATTTTTCATGCTAATGTGCTATTTTGATAATTACCAATGCTCATGCCAGAGAATTACATATATGCCAGCACCTGTTTTCTTCTTGAACATCAAGAACTAGATCTTAGGACATCTGTAATTGAGCCAAATGTAGTTTTGGGTACTATTCAAGGAAATGGAGGCCAAGGGGTGTGGGCTAAGTAAATCTCATAAGAGAATTATTACCCTTTTTCAATATTAAACAGAGTTTTTATTGATAGTTTAATTTGTGTGCTTGATTGTGGGGCATGAGTGACTAGACCTGGTTAACATACAGTTACCAGGCATATTTGTTATGACAGTCTTTGATGCCATCTGATTAAAAAACTACTCCCTGGTGACAACCAGGAAAAAATTGCCTCTCAATTACAGCAAAGCCCAGCATCATTGATACAACCCCCCTGGACTCGTACTCGCAGGGTGGAAAAGTGAGCTCTTTTCATTAAGTTACTTATTTTTCACAGCTGTTATGTTATTTTTAAGTAGTTTTAATGCCACTATGCATATTAATTGCTTATTGCCTTCCCATAAGCTTACTACGTTCATTATAATTATCACTTGCTAGAGCAAAGTCTCACATATGTTTGATGCTATTTCCCTCTTCTGTTCTCTCTGCTCTAAATGTATATTCCTCTTCCAACTCTTTCCCAATGCCATGTTTCTTCTTGTCATTTGGATTACACTCCTGGTCATTCCAGCTTGGGCAGGGGAAGGCGTTGGGGAGGGGGGTGAGGATGGCTGCTTTCCTTTCTGCAGCCTACTCTTTGCTTCTCTCCTCACCTGGAGTTTGAGGAGTATATGTCTGGCTGATGTTCTGAACCAGAGGTTTGAGCATACTGGAAAACTCCACTACTACACAAGGTTCCTGCCTTTGCACTTCACAATTCTGTATTCGGGTCATCATGCTATGATTTAATTTGATCAACTACTACAGAGAATTTGGAGCTCCACAAAAGCTCAAGCAAAACCTCTTCCTTTTCTTAAAGCCTGGCTTGCACTATGGTTATTGAAAGCACATCAATAAGTAAGTGACTGCAGGACTCCAAGTCCTTCACTGAGTTCAGCACCTGTTAAATATTTACTGTCTGCTCTTTATGGGAGAGGGGTCACATGCTAATGGATGACTGCAATGTCATTATCTTACTGCTGTAGTAAACATGTTTTCTTTGGACTAGAGGGCCACCAAAGATTGTTAGTGCTGTAAAATCCTACCCTTAGAAACACAAATAATATCGAGAAAGAAAAGGATTGAAAAGGTAAATGAATTAAGGAAAATAAGCCCTTAAAACCAGTTATCCTCCCCTCCCAAGCATCTATCCTTCGTGAGCGCAACTTCTCTACTCATTCATGTGAGCGAAGATTCCTCTCACCTCATACTCCTCTTTAAATCCATAGCCCTGTCCTCGCTTCATCTGGGTGATGTGCTGCAGCAGGTCGGCCACTCGGATGGCTGGCTGGAACTGCCCCCGGGGGTAGGACATTTCCACCGGCTCGCAGCTCCGGTACGGGTGGGTCTGGATAGTCAGGGTTGGCTGGGTCATCTCTCCATGGCTACTGTCTGTTTTAAAGACAGGGAGGCAAAACAAGCTTTACCTATCTGGCATTTCCATTCTCAGTCTCACTCTGTTCATTTATTTGTTTCTCCACCACCCCATAGGTTGGTGCAGGCAAAAGATAGTAACAAAATAAGTAAGAAACACACACTTGCCTACAGCTGCCTAGAAAAACTAAATCTCACTTGAATCTGTATTTTTGTGTCAAGGAGACAAACCCAGAGAGATAGAAGCTGAGTAAAAAGCCAATCAGGCTAATGAGGATATGGCACAGAGATCAAAACAGCACATTTTTTGTAAGGGTGAGCTCTGCATAACAACTCCAACTGAATTACGTTCCTTTCTCCACAAACCTGCAAAGAATGCGACTGAAAGATACACACAGATGAGCAAGATAATTCAAGGAGGATCTGGGCTGAGATAACTGAAAGGGGCCCAAGTTAATAGCAAACAAATTATTAGCATTTCAAGTAACTCACACAGGATCTTAGAGGCAAATTAAACTGCTCTGTTAGTTCAGGCCTAAAATTCACACGTCAATTACAAAGATGTGATGTTATCAGAAATAATACAGCAGCATAAAAATATAGTTATCTTGCATACAGAAACTTAAAATTCAGGTAAGTAAACTTAACAGAAAAAGTTTCTTTTGAAAGAAACAGATTTTTTAAAAAATCACTATGCAGATGGAACCGTGGCCTCTTATATCCCCAGCAAAACAACAAAATACTCCTGGTGAGCTAATAGAAAAGAACTTAAATAACCAAACAACTGATTGTCACAATATTTAGTTTTAACAACAGACTCAGTTTAAATGAAAAAATAATCAGTTTTTTATCTACCAGAGTTGACCAAATTTAAATAGTTGGCCAAATAAACCATTGTTTTTTCCTATGATTACAATTATCTGAGATGCTTGGGTCTTTTTGCCCATATAGGCCTCAACAGTCTGCATCAATTCTTTCTGGTATTACCCCAAACCAACCTAATTAGCAAACAGAAAACATCTCTCCCTCAAGGTTGTTCATAAACCCCCCTTAAAACTGCATAGACAAGGCTTGTTTCTTATGGAAAGCTTACTGACAGAGCTGAAAACACTACCCCTTGTCAGCAATACTACTGTCATGGTTTTGGAGGGATAAAGAATAAACAAATCAAATTGCGATTTCAGGGTGATTTTTGCAAGGCAGAAACACGGCCTTGATGCTACTGCAGGCATTGCTATCCTCCTGAAATCGCCAGGGATGTTGATGAGGAGCAGCCAGAATCTCTGCCGTGTCCCTCACTGCAAAAGCAGTTTGGGGCAGACCGCCGAGGGCATCAGAGAGCCCTCCCAGCAGCCTGCAAACCAGCCACGTGACCGAACATGCCGAAGACTGCTTTAGCTGGCTTACTGTTATACTGGGGGGAAGGTATCAAACCAGCCATAAACAGATTTTGAAGTTGCAGGACTACGAGGAGGAGAAAGGAATGCCAGCAGTGGACAAGCTGCTCTCCAGAGTGAGTTAAGTGAGTCAGGTGGTTGAATTATAGGAGATGCTGAACACATCCTGCTTCTTCTGAACTAAATTAGCACACAGTGATCATCTCCTCTGAAGATTAGGCTACTGAATTTAAGGATTTCTGAATCCTAGGTTCTCACAAACACAGCCACGTTCCCAGGACACTAGGAGATTTACAGAGCTATGGCTCGAGCAAAGCAACCCTCACATACAAAATGGAATAAATTTGGGATTTAAGGAAGAGTAACATCCAAAGCATTTGTATAATCATCCCTAATGCTCCGACTAATGACAGTGTGAGAACTCTGAACAGAGGGAATTTCAAGGCTTATTAATTCCCCTAGTTGGATTCGCTTTCCCATTGCATCTTTCCTCCCCTATTCCCTATTAACCTCCTGTAATGGAGAAGATTTTTATCGCAGACCATTTCCGACAGACGTACTATGCTTAATTTTCCATCATTAGGTTTAATACAAACCCAATTTCACAATTGGCTTCTCGGAGGAACCTGCACGTAATGCCCCATTTTTATCAGCCCCAATTAAAAAACATTACAATATCCCTATTCGAGAGGGAGTCTTAAAACTAATGTGCAGTTCTAGTACTAATACGGTTAAGGGCACATGCAGAGCACAGGCTACTTGTAAAATGTAGCTCAGATCAGCCAGCTCCTTTGGCAGGCAATTATTAATTTCTCTCTTCATCAGATGCTTTAATTCTGCTTTCCTTGGCTCTCTTCTCAGAAAGAAGTAACATAGGGAGAGGCAAAAGCCAGGGAAGTGGTGCCTCCCTCCTTTCCAGAATAACTGCCCTCAAAGTAGGTGCCCGTGTTACAAATCTGTAGATTAGAACAAGCTGATCAGCAGCATCCCTCTCCCCAAAGATGGATCTGACTCTGGCCTTTGCAGGGACAACTGTGCTTCTGACCTCTTGGGTCAGACAGATGAAAAAATGGTACAAACCCAACTGATTATAGTCACAGCTCTTGCAGCATGGTCTGTGGCATCACACCATTTGCGTGCCACTCACCCAGGCAAGTGTTTCTGCTTTAAAAAAAGCGTCAAACAATTTGGGTCATCCTCCTCTCAAACACACAATGCTGAAACCAAGCAGAAGATCACCTCCTCTCAGCATCCATGACAAACACATCTTGAATGGCCTCTGAGCTACCCGCCAGAAAATCCAACACTTGCACCAACATTTCATCTGGGCCAAGGAAAGAGTGGAGGGGCTTTTAAGGAGATAAATTGCTACATATTGCTACTCGCCTTTGTGTTTTCAGCTAATAAAACCTGATGCAAGAAGCATACTGTTCTCTTTCTGTCTAATCACACAATGAGCCTGAACCTCAGCACAGTTAATGAGGCACTCACACAAGGCAAGACACCCTCCCTCAACACGTGCTGCCTGCGGCAATTTTGTGAACAAGTCAAAGTGCAGGAAGGACATCAGCAAACTGATCTCTCACTAGGACTTTCCACCAAAAGAGTCTTTGGAGGGCTTGCAAAAAGGCTTTGCTCTTCCTGCAGGTCGCAGGTATAAACCACATCTCATTCATTTTTGGCACTGTTATTACTGGAAAAGACAACAAAAATACCAGCTCCTCACCAAAGTCAGACTTCTGGTTTAAGGCAAGTCTCAGAAAGCTTCCAGAGTCACTTCTCTCCATCCCCTTCTCAGAAACTTGCTCCCACTCCCTTGCAAATAAGGATGAGTTTGTAGAACAACTTGTCCAAGGCTTCCACTAGAATTCCAGAGGTGCCTCTAAAGCACGTGTGCCTTTTATGAGTGTTCAATGAGAATAGCAAATCAAGAAAATAGTGGGTTTATTTGAAAGATGCTTGAAATAATTCAGTCATACTCAGAAACCACTAAACATACAGAATCGTGCATCAGGTATTTTTTGATTGTATTTCATATGCACATCTTATTACTTCCAGTCATATGTCCTCATTTTCTTGATAGGAACAAATACCACCAGATTTCATTGCATGGAACACAGGTCCAAGAAATAATCCAATTGAAAACATTTCAAGAGATAGCAACTCCGTTCTGACCTCCAAAATTATGGCAACGGTTAATTACCTTTGCTGTCGAAAGATTTCTTAATTACAATTTGATTTTGCTTTGCTTCCACTTACAGGCACTGTATGTTATTATACCTTCTGGTAGATTAAAGAGCCCTCTGAGCATTTGAAATCTTGACCCATGCAGGCACTGATCAAATCTCTTCTTCAGTTTCTCTTTGATAAAGTAAATCAATTGAGAGCTTCTGAAGTCTCATTAGGGCAGGCTGTTCAGGGCTCCAGTTCCTTCCTAGAACCATTTCCAGTTTTCCACGGTTCTTTTTGAGCTGCTGTATATAAAGCGAGTATTCTGCATGTGGCTGGAAGCTTGCTGTTTGCAAGGGGATCGTTTCTAATATTAGCAGCTGCAAGAGCAAAATACATTGTCTGTTGTTTGTTAACTCTTTGAAGTGCAACATTCTCACTGCCTGCACTAAAACGTCTGTTGCCAAGGCAAACATTTTGATTTCTGGAAGCTGGCACTTTTATTATCAGCTGAAGAGTTGACAGAATACCCTGAAATTCTGTGTAAGACATTAAGTCAATGATTCACTGGCTGTCACATAACGAGCCTGATTGGGAAACTCTTCAGGCATCTCAGCTTATCTGTTTAGGGTGTAACTGCAGATAATCAAATTTAACAATGTTGACTCCACTTCTAATATTCAGAAACTCTCCCTGCTTATGAAATGCTGCTTCTGCCACTCTCTTCTTTGGTGAAGAAATATTCATGGACTTACTGAAGTAAGCTGTGAGGTGCTGCTCTGCCAAAACAAAGATATTGGAGTCCAGTGTGCAGATAAAAGCTGAAGCAGAGGGCAGGTGCTTGTCGGCATCTTCCCCCAATTGATGAGTAACCCTGAGGGTCAGATATTATTGCTTCTTTGCTGCTACAGCACCTTGTATCATATACTTTTGTTGCTACCCAGACAAGTAAAATAAATATGTCTCCCTCCACAGAAAAACTGATAAACTCCTCCATAAATGTCACAAAAAAGATGAAGAGCAGCTGAGAAATTAGATTCCCAGCTTGGAAATGGCTTGGTATGATCCCCACTGCACCCCTGTACAACACCCCAGTAAGGATGGTGGGAGGGCAGCCGCACATCCAGACCAGCTTTGGGGACTGAATCTTTAGATCCTTTTATAGATGTTGTCTTCTTTCATTAACATAGTTTTATTAACCTGGAGATAGATATCTGGACACAGTATAATGTAGCCTTCTGACCAGAAGATTAACCCGTGCCTCCAACAGCTAAAAGCAATGCTGCACCAACGTGTCATCTTCTACATGTAGAGAAGTTTCTTTCAAAACTTTTGCTTTAATATCCACAAATTCCTTCTGTGTCTGAAGTGACAGGCCTATCATCTCTGTTTATATTTTTATTCTCTTAGCCTTGGCAAGTGTGTAACACGATAAGACATCCTTTGCACAAAATAAATTATATTTTGAGTGGTGTTTGTGATGGATTTAATTACACACATACCCAGTCTCTCTACACTAGAGTAAGGGTTGTCAGTTATTTGACATCTTCTGAGGATGACTACAGCATGGCTAATATCTCTTCCCCTTACACTAGGGATACGGTGCAAGCTGGTAAAATTAATTTGCTTTTTTGTGTGCATCAAGGCTTTGTTATATGATAAATATCCAGCTATAATATGCTATACACAATACAAATAGTGGCACAGCAAAACCAAAGTCAAAACATCATTTGTCTAATGATACCAACATTGCTATAAAAAGGCAGGCTCCTTAATAAAAAGCCTTCTGACACCAGGTTTGACAGAAAGCAGAAGATGCATCTTTCATTTCAAAGGCTAGGAAGAAGCCACATGTACATTAAAAATAAAAATAAAAAGAGAAAGTAATTTCCTTGAGATTCCAAGGAGATTTTTGAGAATTGCTTGGTAAAGACCTTACATGAGTGTATTCTAATCTCATAAAAACTACTACATACATTTTTTTCATCAGTTAGCATATTAGAAAATCCCCTTAAAAGACATAAAGAAGATGCTTTGAGTGAGCTAGTCTAAGACTTGGGACTATTGGGTACATGCATAAGAGTGAGGCTCTTCAAATGTTTGGAACTCATCATGTCAAATCAGTCTCTGCCTCCTTGGTGAAATGGGGCTGTCAGACCAACCTACCTTACAGAGTCATTCATTACGCACGGCTGAAAAACCACTGGCAACTTCAAAACAGTACACAGAACTAGAAGCCACTAACAACTGGAAGAGAAAGCTTTCCAAGCCACCTGATCATCTGCAGGCAGAAAGAAATGTAAGAGACATTCAGGTCAAGTAATGGCCTATGAGGGCATGTGCCTCCACTGCTCATTCTGCTGCCGGCCAATATGAGCACAGGGAACTGATGTGGAAGCCTCTCCCACAGCTCCTCAGAGGCTGGAGGGCCTGGGAGGCTACAGATACAACTGAGCAGATCCAGCCATTGATTTTTGAGCTTCCATTGCATAACAGTAACTCACTGCAGTTTAAAAAGCCAGTAAAGGTGCCGCTCACTAAAGCGGCAATATCAGCTTCTTAATACCTTTTTAGCTATTCAAACATTAGGTTGTGGATATACCCAGAGCAGAGTCATTAGGCACGGGCAAAAGCCCATCCAAGCTACAGAAGAGTGAAAAGCTGGGCACATTTCTATGTCTTTCTGAGCACAGGGCAGGTTTTTGTGTGAGACTTCATGATGATGAGCTTTCTCTGCTTATTCTGCCCATCTGCCTGAAACTACAAGGCACTGTGGTCCCTCATCCTCTCCAGAGGACAGCGACTCTTGTTGTCAGGATCATTTTGAGCAGCAGAAATGAGAACAAGGGTAAATGTCCTTACATACTGCCTGGAGATATTAATGGATGCAAGAGAAGGACATGCTGGTTCCCTTGAAGAGACTGTCCTGATGGCATCTGCTGAACGTCTTCAACAGCTACCGCTCACGCACATTTTCTCCAAACCCAGCCTCTGAAGGTTGTACTACCTCCTCTTCAGGCCTGGTACCACATGGGCCTTACTGAAACTGTAAAATTAGAAAAATCTACCTCCTTTATTTCACAGTGTTCACTTCTCTAATGAAGATGTTTGTGCAAAATGTTTAAATCCAGAATTGTTTCCAACTGGAATGGAAAATTATGGAGCTAAAAACAGGCATTACATAAAATAAAAAACATTTATCAAAGATGGGATAGGGTAGAGGCAAAACCAAAACACCTTATATCTTACTATCAACAAATCATGTCACAGCCAGGCCGAGGGAGTCATCCACTACTGCAGATACAGAACATTTATTAGCAGAAGGCATAACAGATGTGGACAAACCACACTGAACTGCAGTAGTGCCTAAAGATCGATATTGGTAGTGGGATGACTGATGCCCTTTTTAAAACCTCTTTTCCCTTCCCAGAAATGAATATTAATAAAAGTCAAAAATTAAACTTATTTTGCTCACACGACAACATCCAACATCTGGTGAATCTGTACGAGAAGTGAGAACACCAAGGTTTTAATTTGTCCTCCAGTCGCAAGATGGAAACTTCTTCAATGCCAAAGCCTGTTCCACAGCACCTGTGGCTGTTAAATTCAGATGAAACTGGAGGGGGGTGGGGGTGTGACCAGTCTGTGTAAATCATGTCTTCAAAGTGCTCTGTAGTTAACTTCCCATGTGTAAAAGCAGGGATGTTAATCTTTACTCAGATATAATGGTTAGTGGAAGTTAAGGCTGAAAGAGTTTTGAATACTCAAAGAGATGGTTAATTTCTCTTTCCTCTTTTTGCTCTCCAAAATTTGGAATTTTGAAAGTTTGGGGGGTTTTTTTGGCTTTTGCTTTCCCAGGAGCAGCACAGATTGAATCTGTCTATTGCTCCTTGAGCTTCAGACTATGGAGTGTGTAGTTCAGTGTTGAGATAGAGGGAGGAAAACAGCTCCCTCAAATGAGGGTCTGGTTTTCACGGACGTCAAGCACTAGAGTGAGAGCATTTTGCCATCTCCCAGCAAACTGCAGGTCTGAGCCCGGTTTCTAAAGTATAGTCAAAAGCGAAATGTACCTTCAGACTTCTCTGTTAGCACAACTGAGTCTCTGGGAAACGAGAACAAATCTTCTGGAAAAAGGACTCCTTGCCTTTCCTTTCCCACCTCATTAGAAGGCTCATTCCTTGCCATCAGCATTTTGATAGATAGCAGGATAAATGTGTGTATTGTAGCAGTCCCTCCAAGCCTCCGTGTCCCACTGTTAGTCTGCAAACCAAGGCACTTAAGCGATCGTTTGTAATTTCTTCCTGGTCTAACTGTGGGCCTTCAACATGCTCAGAGTAATGCTTAAAGCAGCCACAGTAGATTACTGTGTCTGGAAGTGAGCATTTACTGTAGATAATCCAAAATGACAGGTCTGATAAATACCACTGGTTAGACTCGGATCAACCACACATCATCTTTCTGATTCATAGCGGAGGAATTGCCTTCTTCAAATTCCACACGCAGGCAGCAGCCTCCAGGGAGAGCCTGAAGTTCTAGGCTGTTATTACTCACTTTCAAGGATACACCTCCAGTAAGTTTCTGGATAAGTTCTTTTATCAGCTAACAGTTTCTGCCAATTTTGCTGTCTCTGTTGACTTACTGTAAAAATGTATTACTTCTAAAAATCCAAAAGCTAAGAGCTGCACATTGGAGGCTTTATTTATCATCTGAACAAGAAAAGCTAATTTTCAGAGATGTCCAACACTAACACCTCCCTCTAAAGTTACCAGCAGACACAAAACAGCCTCCACTTCTCAGAACCTGCCTTTTTGTTATCCTCTCAAACCAATACTGACTGCTGGAATATCTAGTATGTAACTGTC